>JAKUBX010000014.1:0-137293 GCA_030566975.1 Entelexis potacharoeniae
GCCTCGCCTGATAAACCTTCTGGTTCGCCTTGGACCGGATTTTCCAATTCAGCACGATACACTTCCTTTGTGCTTTTATTGAAGCATAGAAATCTTGATACGGGCTGTTTGGTTGACGGGTCCTTCTGTGTATTGACTGGCTGGTTTCTGAGGAGAGCAGCAACGCTCTGGAGTAGATCCCGGTCAGGCCATTCATCACACAACAAAATGAGACCAAGGTAGTAAAATACTGTCAGAAAGAACAAACCACCGCTTGCAATACACGCCCCATTAAATGACCAGACGTTAGACTCGATAAGATGGCCGCAAGAAAACATACAGGCTAGGAACGCAGCTAGGATGGAAACCAGTTGAACAGCTGACCAAAAAACGCGAGCTTTATGGCCCATGGCAGGTGTAGCAAGAACAATAATCAGCATGATGACAGCGCCGACGAGATAGGTACGCATCAGGCTCACTGAGTTAGTATAGTGAGCGGCAATGGTAGCGTTGTTGGGCAAGGTGCCCGGCAATGAGGTCGTAGGCGTGTTAGGAGTCGTGGCCATTACTGTTTTTGTAGCTACAAGCGTCGTGGTGGACGTGACGATATGGTGTGCGCCCTTATATGGGGGTGGACACTGACCGAGTGCTTGCACAGTAGGCTCCATGGGCTGCTAGTAAAGATTGTGATGGTGTGGTTGCGTGATTGCTGTCAAACTGGTCTCTGATGAGAATGAAATCCACACACAAAAGCCGCTCTTTTTATATCAGTTGGCAGGCGGTTACCCTCGCCCTGCACGGCGGCTCATAGATTTTCGACCATATTTGCAGATAGTGCAAGAAACGGAAGTCAATGGCTACAGGATGTTATAGAGCTGTTTTTGGGACTGGAAAGGTTAGATTTAATGGTCACGAAACTGCCAGAAAATGTTACGCGTGGCCGTTGTGTCGAAAAACTTAGTTTCTGTGACGAAACCTTAGCTGGCAATACCCTATCCTCAGTTTCCCTTTTCGAACGAGAGTTGAAAAAGCTAGAATCATTGCTATCGAAAATAACAGCAGAACCACTCTAAACACATATTATGGGGGATATTACAGCACCTCTGACACGTAATAGAGACTACAACTGATAATTCACGACAATTCAAGAATAACCGGATTAAATTGACTGCGACGGAACGTCAAGTGCACTTGCTGCTGCGATTAAAAGACGTTTATTTCTCTGATTAAAAGACGTTTATTAGTTTCTGTGACGAAACCTTAGCTGGCAATACCCTATCCTCAGTTTCCCTTTTCGAACAAGAGTTAAAAAGCTAGAATTATTGGTATCGAAAATAACAGCAGAACCGCTCTAAACACATGTTGAGAATAACGGCAGAACCACTCTAAATACATATTCTGGGAGATATTACAGCACCTCTGACACGTAATAGAGACTACAACTGATAATTCACGACAATTCAAGAATAACCGGATTAAATTGACTGCGACGGAACGTCAAGTGCACTTGCTGCTGCGATTAAAAGACGTTTATTTCTCTGATTAAAAGACGTTTATTAGTTTCTGTGACGAAACCTTAGCTGGCAATACCCTATCCTCAGTTTCCCTTTTCGAACAAGAGTTAAAAAGCTAGAATTATTGGTATCGAAAATAACAGCAGAACCGCTCTAAACACATGTTGAGAATAACGGCAGAACCACTCTAAATACATATTCTGGGAGATATTACAGCACCTCTGACACGTAATAGAGACTACAACTGATAATTCACGACAATTCAAGAATAACCGGATTAAATTGACTGCGACGGAACGTCAAGTGCACTTGCTGCTGCGATTAAAAGGCGTTTATTTCTCTGATTAAAAGATGTTTATTTCTCCATATGATACGGGTTATGGCTCGAGATGACATAATCCGGGAAATTCTCGATAAACTCAGCGTCTCCCACTTTGATCGAAAGGTGTCAAAAGACGTGTTTGAAAAGCTGTCACCTTGTATCAATTGCTCAAGCGTGGCATAGCTCCAGATCAAGGCAAACGCGTGGTACTCATAGATGCGGGATGCTATGAAGTCTCAGAAATTCGACCTCAAGGGTGATAGATTCACTTCTGACGCACTACCCCCGTCATGTCGTTGGTAACTTACGTAGTTTGCTGGTCTGCACAACTCGCTAGCATATTTGGCTATGACGGGTGGTGGCAAGCAATATGCACTTTGCCGCACTGCAAAGCTCTGGAAGCGAATCGCCGGTGACATCGCTTCAGTATCTCTAGCTAAGCTCGGACATTACGTTGAATGTGAAGGTTGACTTCAGCCTCAGATTGTTGTATGTTCCAATTGCAATATTGTCGGTTGGTAATGCGGCTACGTCATGAAGCAAGAGCGAGAGTCCACGTTTCGCACCTGATAGAAGCGAGATGTGCTCTGATGGTACTTTGATTTTGCAACGAATTGACCACAAGCTGGTCCACCAAGGACTTATTAGACTGTGCACATTGCGGCGCGGTGCGTATCGTGGAGGAATTCTTGTATCGCGGGAAACTGCAGCCCGAGCTTATCTTACAACATCAATCGCACGCTAAATTGGATCTAAGTCATGACACAGCACCCGAAGCCGCAACTTACCCGAGCCTTCGAGTTCATGAAAAAGGCGGGATTGCTTTTGAGTTTTAATAGTTGGGTATATGCGTGCAGGCGGTCGATGCGGTACTCCTCGTCGGCCACGGTCACGAGCACATTGCCGTTAACAAGGTCGTTTGGCACGTAGAAGGGGCGCTCATCGGTGTAGAGCTTGAGATCAGGCGAACACAGCAGTGCACTCCTTGCCTCTCTTCCTTCTGACTCTTGTCCATGTGCGCGGATTAGTACGGCGGCATAATGGGAGGAAGATTAGTCAGGGTCCGCCACATGAGACATGCGTACGCGCTGCAGAGCCCTTGTGATATGCACTCAACAGGCCAAGAGATCGCACTCACTACTGGGTCACTGGCCAAAGCCGGTATCTATAAGTTTAAGAGTAGGGCAAGAGTAGGGTTTCCACGATCACGACGCAAACCGTTTACGGCGCAGGCAAAATTCCAGGCCGACCGGATGAGGAAGCTCAGGAGGTTGGCGACATTACTTAATAAGCACTGGCGTGTATAAGAATGCCGGCGCCATGCAAAGTGGCCAGACAGAGAACTATGAACGAGCTGCGCACATTGGACGGACTGCCTACGTTCGTGCTGCGCATCGACAACCAACCGGAGTTCTATGTAGGCGGCGACACCGTGCGGGGCTATGTTCTGCTCGGGATCCCCCCCGAGCGCTGCGTGTACAGTCTAAGCGTCAAGCTCGAATGCCACGAGTACGTGGACTTGCCCTCGAACCCGAAGCTCACGCTTAAGAATTATAGCAGACCTGCCGATGTGGCCCGTAACACCCAAGAACTGCCGGCCGGCAGCCACCGGCTTCTATTCACGGTGCGCATTCCGCAACCCGACAAATGCCACGCGCCGAGTCTGGATATACGCGGCGAGTCCTTCTGCGGGATTCGGTGGCGCGTACGAGCAAGCATTGAGGTCGGGAATCGTGATAGGAAGCGGCGCCAAACGCAGGAAGATACGGCCGACATCACTGTATTCCACGATGCCTCGCCGTATGAGCCGAAACCGACCCCTGCGCTAATCCACAACGAGCTTAGCAACGGTGGCATCAGGTGCTCAGTATGGAAGCCTCATATACTGTCGCAAGCACCTACACCGTGCTGTCTACGGATTGGGGTTAAGCTGGACGAGCCTGCGTTCGTGCGCAATGTGTACGTGCTGATTGAGAAGACAGTGGTCATGTGGTATAATATCGAGTCCAAGGTTTTCAGCGACGGCAATGTTCTCGATAAGGTTGTCGTAGAGCGAGAAGTTAAGGAGCTGGAGCTTGACGGCGTACAGCGCGGGTGGCAGCTGCAAGGTCCGCTCACTCCGCAGTTCCACTCAATGGGGTTTTTTCTGCATTACAACTTGCATGTGGGCGTAGAGATGCGCGGCGCTGAAGGGGTCACATTCTGCTGGCATGATATTCGACTGCGTTCGCCTACTGCGAGTACGGCCATGCTAGGAGACAACATTCATGAGGAGAGAACTAATATAGGAAAAAATGAAGACGAATTTACGGTCGATAATGCAGGCGATGTCAAATTGAAGAACGAGCTTCCGGCATACTGTGACATCTAACAGCGTCTCTGAGGAGAGGGTGCTCCCGATTCCAAGTTACCTTAGGAACCCTCAGGAGGACTATCTGTGTGCCGAGAAAAGACCACAGTGAACTCAAGATTGATTGTGCTTGCTCCAACGGGGAACGGTCGGCGGTATTTTCGGAGGTGTCAGCTGAGAGCGTAGCATTCTGGTCTTCCACTGCTTCCTCGGGGTGCGATTCAATATCTGGCAATTCATAATTCTCTTGAGTTTCTTGCGTTTGCTGCTCTTTGCCGATTATTCTCAAGATACAAGGCCCCAAGATAACCGGCCCGAAGATCATGCACACGGATACGAGGAACATTAAGGCCGACAAGCCGGCTCCAGTTAGTGTCATGTAAGCCGTCCACTTGAGCGACGACCAGTGGTCAGTGTTAGCCAAAATCTTCAGCGCAGGGATATGCGCGAAGCCCAGGGGTAACTGTAGAATCAAAAGAAAGTTCACACACGCTTGCCTAGGTCGGTTTTTCTTATATTGAAACCACTGAATGAAGCCTAGCATGGCCATTAAGCTCCATTTGTCCCGAAAGTTTTCAAGTTGACCCAGTCTGCGGCCTGTTCCGGGACGTTTGCGGGCACTGGCGCCGACTACGGGACTTGACGAGTAGCCGAGGCGGAGCAGACAGCGGCGACCAGCAGCGACAGCAACCGAATGCAAATGAGCCCAAACTTCATCTCCGATAACAAGATGCAAAGAGATGGAGGCGTCCAAGAATGTGTATTTATACCCCAAAGGAGCGAGCGCACGATAAACAGGGCCGAACCCCAATTCCCATGAGCTTGACCACACTAGGCAAGTTCTGCAAGTTATGAGCTCTTTTGTGGTTGTGGTTGAGGGGCCCAGCGGCGTCTGCTGAGCTAATGCGATTGGCGAAGAAGTTCTCGCGTTAGCGCTCGCATGGTGCTCGCACGGTGTTCGCTTAGCGAAAATGGCTATGAGCACTGCTCAGTGTCACGGATTAGCGTTAGGCTGCTCTGGTGGCGGATACCACGTAGCCGTTGCAGGTTCCGCAGTAGCTAGCTGGAAAAAAGCTTACGAGGGTAGGGCAGCTCGAGGGTAAGGCATATATCAGCGTGCATGACAAGCGCCACGTCAGCGCGACGTGCAGGTGCGGGGCAGTAACACGAGCAGCGCGACAGGCTGCGCAGGTCGGTGTCGCCAAAGGCAAGCATACCGAACCCACTAATAACGGAGCTGGGCTGCGGCATCGAGAGTCTGTCGCCCATCAGCATCGCCTTTGCCGCTTTTCGCCTATATATCGGTGAGGCTTGTCTGCATGCGTTGACGCCTTTCGTAGGTTGGTTACTCACGTGACGTATATACAGACCCTGGGCCTGCTTTCATCCGGCAGGCACAGACATGGCGCGACGGCATCTCATAGTGACAAGACAGTGTCAGGCATACACGAGGCACGCGTAAACTCTGCACTGGTCTGGGCCACGCTCTCCAAGCTGTCCGGGGTCCCTCAGGCCGTGCGGCGTCACGCTTGGCGCCAAGACGCGCGGGCTGGGGTATTTCCCAATGAGGCAAGAGTGGTGACGTTGAAAAGTGCATTGCATTGCATGTGGCGTTGTATAAGCAGAGTGCTTATCGACGCGTGAGCGTTTAGGCCACGCCTCCTGAACCAAGTACAGTACCGTGACTGGTCGAGTCCATCTGGGCAGTCCGCGCGGACATACGGCAGTGCGTCACTTAGCTAAGAGGGGGGCGCATGTGTGCAAAAAGAAGCCAGCTCGCAGCGTGGCCACATCCACGAGGGGGGTGCATGCGCTTGGGCTATACGCACATCGGCACTGTCTTGCCCCCCAAACTTGCCCCTTATGCAGATGAGGCATTTGACGCGGAAACGTTCCAGGACGGCCTCCACGCTGCTGTCAAGATGGCGGACTTAACTAAAAAACAAATTGCTAATGGCGACGAAAGCGGCTTTGTATGTCCCATCTGAGCAGTCAAACAACGTGCCTGTGTCATACTAGACCACCGGCATTCTTAATCGACTTTCAACAGCGCACAACGTGGCTTAGTACTATCTATCCGCACAACTCGGGCCTCCAAAATGCTTGGAGCAATCAGGCTTACAACTCATCATCCACTACCACGTTAATATGAATCCCGGCCTTTGTTAGAAGTTAACGTGATGTCTCATACTCAATCAAAGACACATTGGTGGCCGGTGACAACCGTTTCCTGATTCGCGTCGACAAAGACGCGAAGTCAAAAGGCTACACACGCATTTGCAGCGTCGCGCCCTACTTCCGACAGGCTTATTTCTCTACGATACGGCTCCACCTTCACTACGTTCCCCAATCTACATACGAATCTCAATTAGCGTACCTCAATTAGCTATCTGAGGTGGCTCCTACCGAGCAAGCTCATTGAACACAGGGGATATACTTCTTCCGCTGCAATTTAAATATATCAAGTCTGTTGGTATCGTAGGTAGCGTCATATTATAAGGCCTTTTAAGCCTCGCTGGCACAACCTCTAGGAAAACTCGTCTTAAGCAGTACCGTTCATCGACCGAGACCCTATATTTTGCGTTCACTAGATCACAAAGACCTTGGACCTTTTTATACTCTTCACAAACCATTTTAATTGGTAATGCTTCAACAACGTCCACATCAACATCAACCTTCCTCCTTCAAAACACTGTTCCCAAGCATGATGCGTTCTAGCCGTGATCTTTTACGTTCCCTTATAAGCTCCAGATTCAAAGAGACCTGATTAGTAGAATAACTGCATTTTCGCTTCATCTTATTGAATGCTTGTCTGCATTTGTGGCTTAATTATTGATTATTCCGGTCGACCTCTCACGTCACCCAAGCATTTCGGGTGCGATTTTTCAACAATAGGTGGCCATGGAGTACCACACGAGTACTGACGCTAGGATGCATTATCTCTCAGTACTTACCCATCAGACTCGGAGATTGAGGTGTTGCATGAACAGCTCTTTCTTTTGTTTTCTTTTTTTTTTGTTTTCTAGGGTTCTTACTTACAGTAGAGAGAGCTAAGCCAGGCTATGAACCAGACAATTACCATTTAGTACTAAAACAAGCACGTTGCCGCCTTCTTACACGTTTCCGATGCTGAGTCTTATCAAGCAAGGCGCTCTGAGTTATCCACGGTCACGACCTTGGCCATCCGCGATTACTACCTCTTATACCTTGCCTCTTCCATCCCTGGGCCTGCTATGCTTGGCTCTGTTGTACTTCTAAGATGCGAGAAACCCCGAGATTACGCCGAGCACGCCAGCTGCCGTCAACAGGTTTGCGCTCTAGCCATCCAGGTTTGCGTACGTCAATGTAAACTCCGAGTCCGAGAGCATCATAAATACCAGAGACTCCTAAGGTCACATTACCCGGATACTCCGACACAAGCTTACGTATAGGTAGCACGACTCATCTGAAGACACAGCTCTGCTTAAAGTCTCTCTACTGGCTTCTGAGAATGCGGCAGATAGACGCTCATAGTGGCGTTTTCACGTGTAGAAAAAAAAACTGCGAGGTCTTGGAAGGCTATCCGAAGCGGTCACAGCAGGCGCCGAATATATGCAGCATTGAGTTCAAGACTCGCCTCGACGTGCCTGCTTATGTTCACACTATTGAAGTGTGCCCCCGCAGATGCGTCGTTATGTGGGTTGAAGCCGAGGCAAGAGTAGTGGTCACTTATGAACCTCTGGAGACAGTTCTGGTTGACAAGATAATCGGCAAGCTCGAATTGAGTGGCACGTCCCGCCAATGGCAGCTCAAAGGTCCCCTGCCATCAGACTTCAGCACGGCGTGTATGGCTTTGTACTATATTCTGTGTTTAAAAAGTGAACCTCGCAAATAGCAAGACTACTGTATTCCTCTGGCCTGATGCGACTGTGGCGCCAGCCGCGCTAATTGAGGCAGCACCTAAGAGTGTGGCTACCGCAGACACGGAAAATATTTGTGCACCGCCGCCGTATTCAGAGACATGACGCCATATCGTCGAGTAATATCCTTTCCCCCGTTCCCGCTGAGTCGGTGTCTGCAAGCAATAAGCTAGCGGATTCTGCGAGCCGAGTTAACATCCGAAACCCTATTTATCCACGCTTGACGCTCACCTGCGTGCGCTGAACACACTGATCCACGGGGATCTTGTGGGGTGGGCTCCCCTGCATCATGCCTGTTTGCCCAAAGAGCCTGCGCAGCTATCGCCAAAGACACGCACCCGAATCGGGTAAGACCGCCCATAGTGGTAGCATCTCTGACTAAGGCTTCATGCGTATATAGTCGCGAAATGAGGGCACCATCACCATGCACGAGCCTCGGCAGCCTACGCCGCCGTCAATCAAGCTGCGTGTCAGCAATGAGCACGAATGGTATGTTCAGGGCGATACAATTCGCGGCGACGTGCTCGTGGCCGTGCTCGATACCCAGTGCCAGGTTAGCAGCCTTATCGTGGACTTCTTGTCCACTGAAACAGTCAAAATCAAACAAAAAAATGAGCAGCGGGAGACTCTCACGTTCCTCCGAACCACAACGCTGCTCTCTAGTGACATCCTGGTCACCGGCTGCCACGCGTTCGCCTATATGTTCAAAATTCCCACCAGAACGGCTCACGTGCGCGACTTTCCCTCGAGCCTTGACGTCGGCGACGACGCGCCGGGGTGCGGCATTAAATGGAGCGTCAAAGCGAAGCTAATGTATGGACAGTATGAAGTAGTCGAGGACACAGCTACCCTAAACGTGTTTGCGCTGCCTTCTGAAAAAGACCTTTGGCTGATAGACGATCGCAGTGACGTTTTTACGTGTAAAAACAAAAAACGTCGAGGTTACAGCATCGTATCCGTATCGGCTAATGCAGTCACCAAACATTTGCGGCGTCGAGCTCAAGATCCGTCTCGACGCACCGACCTTCGTCTGTAGCGTTGAGGTGTGGCTCCTAAAATACGTGGTTATGTGGATCGATACAGAGGCCAATGTGTGTCTTGCTAAAGTACCCCTGGGAACGATCGAGGTTAACAACGTTATCGAAGAGCTCGAGTTGAGTGGCACATCCCGTCAGTGGCAGCTGAAAGGTCCATTGCCGTCTGCGTTCAGCACAGAACGTTTAGCTTTGCACTATAAACTGAGGTTTTTAGTGATCTTCGCAGATAAGAGCACCGCGATGTTTCTGTGCGGCAATGTTACCGTAGCACCGCCTGCGCTGGTTCAGGCCGAGCCAAAGGGCGCGGCTGTAGGAGTTGCGGAGGATGTTTGCGCACCGCCAGCGTACTCGGAGACATAGTGCCTTTCCCCGGGGGCGTGCTGGGCCGGCTCCACTGCTCCGCACCTGTTCGCTCAAGTAGCCCGCGCAGTCATCGGCAGCGGCACACACCCGAATCGGAGTATTAATAATGCGGCGTATGCATATCTAGCCACGAAAAGCGCGCTCACATCGCCATGCATGAACCTCGACAGTCTGCGCCGCGGACAATCATTTGTGTTTTTCCTTGGGCTGCCCCGTATTGCAGGGTTTAGTATATTCAAGTCATTGCAAGCCCAAATTTACTGATGCACATAATTTAGTGGCATAACCCAACCCCATTCTACTCAGTGAGGCCCGGGCATCTCGACCTCTGCGTGAGTGGACTACAAAAGGAATCGAACTTAATGGCTGGGATTGGACACTGCGTGCACGATAGGCACGGCTACAACCGGCAAATGGTGACCTGCTATGGATACCTCATGGCAGAGCCAGCTGGGCAGGTAGATGCACTGCCATTCGGTTCAGTCTCATTCCCATTGTCGTCCTCTACGGGCTGCCCCGCAAGGTCACCACCCTGTATGCATGCGCGTCCTCTCGTGAGGAAATGCTGTGTCGGAGGGTTGGTGGTAATGTGACCACAGACTCAGGGTACGAGAACCTGGGTCCGGCAGCTAGGCTCAGGTCACGCGAGACTAGAGACCGCACTACGAAGCCAAGAAGCTTCAGGGAGGACTCGGCAGAGTAGAAACGATTGAAGTATATAGGTTTATAGTATAGGTTTATATAGTCCGGAAGTGGCGTGATGATCACGGGATAATCACGTGGAGGACTTCTCCTCAACAGGGCTATCACTAAGTAGAGACAAGCGATCAAGAACGAGACTATGAATAGAGAGTACACTAGATATTGGAAGTCACGTGTATGGCGTTCCTTCCAACACCAATCCAATGTAACGAGCTAGTAGTGTACAACTGAGTGAATTAGTTGTTCTCTATGATGGGTATTTAAATTATTTCTCGGGATATTCGTCGTCTGAAGTTGACTGCGTGCGCAGAACATCATGCGGGTCTTTCCCTTGCGCCTCAACGAGCGCAGGCGGCCACTGGGACCGATCCGACTGTGACTCTTCGAGGGGAACGTCCCGTCCTCCAAGATCTACCTTCTGCACACGACTCTTAGACTTTGGCACGCGGGCGATCCAGTAAAGAACAATACTAGCACCGTAATCGATGACGATGAACGCCATGAAAATTCCCAAATTTCTCCAACGCAGATGATACCCAGTATCAATAGTTGCCAAGTATTGGTTCGTGCTCTTCAATTGGCAGTACTCGCAAACATCAGTCGCATTCGGATAGCGCAGAGATCCAGCCTTGTCACCAGCAACCTGCAAAAATTTACCAAAGTACTCCTGGCATGTCTGGCCGCTAGGCGGAGTCAACCTCTGCCACTCATTAGATGCGCAATTCACCGGCGTATTCGCAATAGCCAAAGTTACCATTCCTTGAATCCAATATGTCATCGGCGAAATCCGATACATGAACACCCAGAATCCTGGCATGGCTTCCTTCGTCGACAAAACACCACAGAACATCAACGACATCGTGAAAAGAAGTGTGGAGACATTGGCCGCTGTGTCAGGATCAGCAATAGGTGCACCCACGAGGAATCCCAGGGAAATAGCCCACTGGAAGAACGCGATAACATAAAACAGCGTCAGACCACCCCGATGCGCCATCTGTCCGGCGTTGCGCGCATTGTTGTACAAGCCAGCTGGGTAATACCACGACACGAACGACACCACTGACACGAGTATCTGCCACGGGAACTCGGCCGTAATAGTGGCCAAGATGAACGCCTTCCAGCTGAAGATCTTGGACGGCCGCTCACGAGCTTCGTACAGATTGCGCTGCGCAGCAAAAACACTAACAAACGAAATCAACAAAGCGTTAAGCGCGACCGTGAACATGAACACGCTGAACATGAGATCCTGCATTCCCTGGAGTGATGTGTCTGCCTTGAAGAAACTGAATCCGTTGAAAAGTGCACTTACAATGTTAAGCCCAATCTTCGACCAGATGTACATGGGATCGCGCCAGTACTGCTGCATGAACCGGATACAGTTAAGCAAATACTGCTCCCAGAACGGAGCAGCAAACTCACCACTATCTTTGGTTTTTTCAGCCACGTTCGAATCACTAGCACCGTACTCGTTCATGAGCCGGTCAACCTCTTGGCGCACAGCCTGCCGCTCCGGCGAGTGCAGCCAAACATCCGCATAGTCGTACTTTGCATGAGAGCCCGGTGCCGCGCCAATGACGCTAAGCATCCACTCGGCTGGGTTCGCGTCCGGAGGACAAGGGTCAGCCCCGTACTTTTCGAAGTAGCCAGTCAACGTCTTGCAATTATCGCCAATCTCGCCAAAATACACAGTGCGCCCTCCCTTCGCAAGGAACAGCAGCCGATCAAACTGGGACAGAAGCAAAGCCGACGGCTGGTGAATCGTGCACAGAATGGCCTGGCCCGCGCTGGACAACTTCTTCATCAGTGCGCAAACACTCCACGCCGTTTGGGAATCAAGACCAGACGTGGGCTCATCCAAAAACAACAGCAACTTAGGCTTGGCAGCCATCTCAACACCAATTGTGAGACGCTTACGTTGTTCGACGTTCAGACCCTTGCCGGGCTTTCCGACAACTGCATCGGCGTACGACTCCATCTCCAGAATTTTGAGCACGTTGTCGACATACGCAAGCTTCTCCTTGCGAGGAACACTCGCGGGCTGACGCAGAAGCGCAGAGAACTGCATAGCCTCCCGTACAGTACTGGTTTCCAAATGAAGATCCTGCTGCATGGCGTAGCCAGTTGTCCGCTGGAAGCTATCGTCGCGCGGAATCGCATTCACAAACATCTGGCCAGTAACAACTCCCATCGTAACGCGATTGGCCAGCGTATCCAAAAGTGTAGTCTTACCGGCACCAGACGCGCCCATAAGTGCCGTCAACGTGCCGGGTTTGACCCATCCATCCACATAATTAAGCAAGCGGCGGGTCTCAGACTTTATTTTGACATCGTAACACACGTCCTTCCAGTAAAATATGTCATCTGAAGCCTCGATCAAGCGTTTGGCTTGTTCAAGTTGCTGCGCCTCGATTTCCTTAGCATCGAGATGAGATTGGTCAAGCTCGTCTAGCTTTTCGCCCTCGGGGAGCGCCTCGGCATCCCTAGACTTGTTCTTAAACTTGCCCTTGCGCGCCTTGCGCAAAACATTCAGCGGAAACACAAGCACCTCACCTTTCGTACGCTCACCAGGATTCAGGTATACCATCAGCATGTACGTGAACAGGAAAAACGCCACAAAGCCAACTTCCACGCCCCAGTTACGCCATTGGTGCGAAAATCTGTACGTATAGGTGTTCTCAAGATAGTTGTCACCGAGCACACTTGTCTGGCCTTCCTTCGACCCTCCTACGGCACAAATGAATGCATTGTCAACCGCTTGCGATGGAGGGTAAGGAACATACGAATGTGGATCACAGGGGAACACGCGGTTATGAAACTCGTTCGTCATGAGCCCCTCAAACGCATACGCTAGCGGATCAACCCAGGGGCCACCAGCAATCCACTCATGCTCCATTTTACCCTTCGGAATGACGAAACCCGTGAAAAGCACCATGGCAAGCAGAACAATGTTTGCCGGGATCATAGCCTCGGAAATCGTGTTCGTGATGGCACCGATTGTCCGGAAGAAATGTGACATCATGAGCGTCGTCGTGAAATTCATTAGCAAGAAGAAGAAATAATTGCCCGGCTCACGACGCAGATTCGCCATGAAATACAAGATCGTGTTGAAGAAAATCGCATTGATAATCTTTGTAGGCATGTCCGTCAACAACGACGCCAGCGCATCAATCGCCGGATGATAGAACGCGTACTGGTGGTGCTTTTGCACAATGGCACGCGCCTCAAACAGCGCAAAGATCTCGAGCATGGCACTGAACGCATTGAAAAGTAGAGCGAAGAAAATGAGAGCTGACCGATGGTAAAAGGTCTCCGTCGTCGGGCCTAAGTTATAGAACATCGACGAAATGACAAACGCCATTGCCGTGTTGCCCAGAATCGTCGTCAACGGCATCTGCGGATCACCCTGGATTCGCTGGAATCCGCGGATCGTCAAAGCCTTCGTTTGCTCCCACCAGCTGACGGTGTACGCAGCCTTCTTCGGAATGCGCTTGTTCTGGCGCGCGCGGTACGCCTCCCGGAACTCATGGCTGCTTGGCCCATTCGGAGGGTGTGCCGCGTTGTACTCATCAATCTCGGCAATGAGCTGGCGATAAAGATCCGACTGCCGCCACCTCTCGTTGAACTCTTTGCCCGTGCGCGGCACCTTCTTCTCCATGCCAGGATAGGTTTGGCGCTCGCTGGGCTGTGTGAGAGATGTCAGGAAATCCGGCGTCGACTGCCGCGGCTTCGGCTCCCATCCCATGTCCATAAAGAACTGGCGCGCAGCACCCTTAGGGCCATAATAAATCTGGTAGCCCTCATACAGAACAACCACGCGGTCAAACATGTCGTACATCTCCTCGGACGCCTGATAAACGGCAACAAGAGACGTCGTCTTGAACGCGCGCCCATTCATGCGCAATGTGCTAATAAACTCGTTCGCCGTAGCGGCATCGAGGCCCCGCGTCGAGTTGTCCCAGCACTGAACCGACGATCCGGCCAAGGACAGCTCGGCAATCGACACACGCTTCCGCTCGCCACCACTCACGCCACGGACTAGATCACTGCCGACCTTCGTGTTAACAGTGTGCGACAGCCCGTAAAGCGCCATGATGACGTCGCGCATGTACCGCGCCGACTCCTTGCGCGACACTCCCGGCAGCCGGTTGTCCGGCGTCTTGACGCGCGCCGCGAAAAACAGCGTCTGGCCAACCGTCAGGTTCGGGAAGTTGATCTCGTTCTCGGCACAGTACGTCACATCGCCGCGGAACTGGTGCGCGACCTCCTTAGGCGTTAGGCCGTGGTAGTTGATCTCGCTCTGCTTCGTGACCTTGAACCCGTGCGTTTGCGCTGCCATCGTACGCAGAAATGTCGAGCACCCTGCACCAGGACGGCCCAGCACCATGAGCAGCTCACCGGGCTTCACAATGCCGTCCATGTCCTTCAAGATATCCACGCGGCTCGCCGCGTCCTTGCGCCTGACAAAGTCTTGCAGCATCGACCAGCCCTTTTCCGCAGCGGCCATTGGCAGGTTCCCCACCGTCGTTTGGTAGTTTGTGCCCGCGGCAGAGCCGTAAGCACCGAGATTCTTGAAGCTGACGCCCAGCGACTTGTCCGGATACCGATCCGGATCCTTGTGGTAGATGTCGTACATCGTGGCCGCCCACTTCATGGCGCTGAACTGGTCTGAGGCAGGATCGATCTGCGGGTCCAGGTTGCGCAGCGGGTGGCCGCTCAGGTCGACGTCCACGGCGCTCACGTTCGCCTGCGACTGCGTCTGCGACAGGTTCGTCGCGATGCGCCGCAGCTCGTTCTCGTCGGGACCCTGGTACCGCCGCTCATTCTCGCTGTCGGTAGAGGCGGAACCCTCGAGGACGACCGAGTCGTTCTTGTCAAACTCCCCCATCACCGAACAACCGAAGCTGGTTGTGATCTCGGCGGTTCTTCACGACTATTTATCCACACTGGCCCGCCCTCCACAAATGTTTATCTTTGTAAGCTTTGCATGGATGCGTCAGGAGACGTGCGTCCCCTCTAGTTTGTCAATAATAGAACGGAAGTGCTCGGTGGCCGGCCTGCAGAAATCCACGACGGAAATTTTGCTGTGAGTGGGTTTTGAATAGCTGGTTTTAATGGCTGCACATGTTCCGATGCACTTCCCTCTGTTCAAACGAGCGCCACGTATTCACGGCCGGCCCGGCTCGGGCCCGGGAACCGACAGCCGAGATCCGTAGGGTTGGGGTGCTATGCGCCCAGGCGCGTTGGCAGCGACCGCACTGTGACTGCGGCGGAACAAGCTTAGTCTTGATCAAGAGCCACACCGCATGCTTTCCGTAGCGCGCGCGGATCGGGCCAAAAAAACCGGTGGCGAATCAATATTTCCGGAATTGCCGCACCACGCAGCTAATGCGCTGAACCGCCGCCAATGCACACCCGCAGCCCACTAATTGCTCTTAAGACGTAGTAGTTTAGAGTCGGATCAGTTATAAATAGTTGGTTTGGATCTTGGCAATCCGCGCCAACGTGCTCACGCGTTCGCGTCCGGTTACGATTGCCCGATGAAGTCGCACATTGTCAAACCTCAAAGGCCACGGTCCATGCTCACGCCACCCGAACCGAACCGTGCCGCATACGTCAACGGCTAAGCCAACGCACATGCAGTGACCATCTAGGGTTTAGGGAGGTGTGCAGTCAACCACTGAGTACCCGCGCGGTCGACACCACGACAACGGTTTCGGGGTATGCGCGCATGCGCATGTTTCAAGCGCAGGTACCGCTTGCGGGGGACTTTTGAGTTTGTAGGCCCGCACCGAAGTTAATCTACCTAACAATTAGGAGGCCGGCGGCTGTAATAGCAGGCGCGCCCGCGTGTTTAATCCAGTTTCTTGCAATATAATACGAGAGCGGTTAAGAAGGCTGCGTAGATGTTTGAAGCATAGCAGGCGGTGTCTTGGTCAACGATCACCGCGAAATTGGCAAACCCACAAGGGATGCCCCATTCTGGCGATCCCGAGCGGGGAGCCAACTAGCAAATGTTTTTTTCTGCTAATCACGCCACATTAACAGGTTGCGGCTGATTCCCTTGGCGACGCCGCGCAGTGCCAAGCCGTTCGATTCGATCTATGTATCCAAGTACACATGCAAAGGGCTTGATAAGCGGCTGTGCATAGCCTTCCTGTCACCTTCTGGTCGCCTTCTGGTCGCCTTGCGAACAGCGGCTTTTTTCTTATGGCAGTATACTCCACTGTGCCCTAGCCCTGCGTTTGTTGACCGTGACGGCCGCCATTCTTTATCTTATCGGCACCACGTGCACCACGTCTGACCTCGCCCACTGCCGATTGCGACGCGCTGCTTCGCGCGGCGGCGGCCTCCTGCCAGCCTCAAAAACTAGCGGCGCACGCGTTGCACGCGTTCCGCGCCAAGCTATTCCCGTTGCCGTTCAGCTCTAACCGCTTCGTCCTGTTTGCATGGCCACACATGATCTGCAGGGTAGCACTGATTATGCAACACACATACTGCGGAAAACAAGCATTGTGCCGCCGGCAGGCGTGAAGCGCAGCACGGTGGCGCACCGTAGCGAGCACGGTGGCGCATTGTAGGGAGGCCGGCGCCTTTGTTGCGCGCTCGGCCTTGGTACAGGGCCCTTGGCGAGCCGGTGCGGCCCATATGGCAGGGTATGAGTCACCACAGGGCGCGGGTCGCCTGCGGGCCGCGGATCGCCTGCGGATCGCCCGCGGGGTTCATATTCCACAACAGCCTAAGCACGAGCAACACCGGGTGACCCGCGATGTCTACGGTGATTTACCGCGGCGCAACCGTGTTCACCGCGGACGCGAGCGCGCCGTCTGCCGAGGCGTTCGCCGTCACGAACGGCCGCTTTTCGGCCGTGGGCGCGCTCGACGACGTGCGCGCGGCCGCGCGCGACGCGCCCGAGATCGAGCTCGCAGGCTTTGTCGCCCCGGGCATCATCGACTCGCACACGCATCTGTCGATGTTCGGCAAGTCGCTGGCCAAGGTCCAGCTGCGCGACTGCAAGTCGTTGCAACAGATCCAGGACCGCCTTGTGCAGGCGCGCCAAAAGAACCCCGGCGCGCCGCGCTTGCTGGGAATGGGCTGGATGTTCGACGCCATTGAGTCGCAGCCCACGGCGGCGATGCTCGACGCCGTGCTTCCGGACGTGCCCGTCTACCTCGACGCAAACGACTACCACTCGCTGTGGGTGAACTCGGCGGCGCTGCGCGAGATGGACATCACCGACGAGACGCCCGATCCCGTCGGCGGCGAGGTTGCGCGCGACGCCGCGGGCCACGCCACGGGCATGCTTTATGAAACGGCGTGCGTGCTCTACGGCTGGGCGTTTCTCGACACTACGTACACGGACGCCGAGGTCGTGCGCGCGCTCGAGCTCGCGTTCGACGCGTACCTTGCCGCGGGCGTCACGGGCGTCACGGAGATGGCGCTCGAGGCGAGCGAGGTGAGGGGCCTGCGCACGCTTGTTGCGCGCGACGGCGGCCTGCCCTTCCCCGTCACGGCGCACTGGCTCCTGCGCGCCACGGGCGACCGCGACGAGGACGCGGCGCTCGTGGCCGAGGCCGTCGCCCTGCGCGACGAGATTGCCGCCAGCGACGCCGCGCCGTGGCTGCGCGTCGCGGGCGTCAAGTTCATCCTCGACGGCGTCATCGACGCCTGCACGGCCGCCATGCACCGACCCTATGCAAATGGCAGCAACGCCGACCCGATCTGGGACGCCGAGGCGCTGCTGCCCGCCGCGGCCGCCGCCGACGCCGCGGGGCTGCAGATCGCCATGCACGCGATTGGGGACCGCACCAGCGAGCTCGCGCTCGACGCCGTGCAGCACTGCGTCGCCACGAACGGCCTGCGCGCGCGCCGGCACCGCGTCGAGCACCTCGAGTCCGTGACGCCGGCCACGATCGCGCGCTTCGCAGAGCTCGGCGTCGTCGCGTCGATGCAACCCGTGCACTGCGACCCGGCCATCCTCGAGAACTGGAAGGCGATGCTTGGCGACGAGCGCGCCGAGCACGGCTTCCCCTGGCACTGGTTCCGCGCCGCGGGCGTGGCCATGACGCTCGGCACCGACGCCCCCACGGCGCCGCACGAGCCGCTCCCGAACCTGTACATTGCGCTGACCGGCGCGTCGGCGCTCGAGCAGGGGCTGCCGCCGTACCACCCGGAGCGCGTGTTCACGCCGTCGGAGGCGCTCACGGCGCTCACGGCCGGCGGCGCGTTCGCGGGCGGCTTCGAGACAGAGGCCGGCAGCGTGCGCGCCGGCCTCGACGCATCGTTCATTGTGCTCGACATCAACCCGCTGCAGGCGCCGCCCAGCGAGCTCCTGAGCGCGCGCGTGTGCCAAACGTTTGTGCGCGGCCGCCAAGTGCACCGCAAGTAATGCCTCTCGCGGCCGCCGGCAGTCAACGAAGCCGGTAGGCCGCCACTAAGAGCCTGAATGTCCCTGGCGGCTAGTCCTAAGCAGAGAGATTCTTCTCACTAGTAGTTGCATAGCCGCTAGTCGCTAGCCGGCAGTCGCATAGCTGGCCGTCGCATAGCTGGCCGTCGCATAGCCGGCAGCCATCTCTTCGCGGCCCTGGCTCTGACACAAGCGCGAGCGGACTCGAATACGGCGGGCTGTTAGGCACAAATTTATTATTTTATTAAACACGACATTTACTAAACACGAAAGCGTCGCGGCATCGATGCCACAGCCGTGTGCCGTGCGGCATCCACATCACCTGAACAGCGCCTGGTGGTCATCCACATCACCTAAACAGCGCCTGGTAGTTCTGCTCTGCTTGCGCGCACGATAATGTGCATTGGCCCCGTGAGACCCTTGTGATCAAGCGGCTCGCATGTGCGCTACCCCGCAATGGCGCCACTGTGCGGCGAGCACTGCTCCGACACGTGGGGCGCAATACGCACCAGCCAAGTGCGTCTGCGGGTTTCGAAGCACCGCCGAGGCGGCCGCCGACAACGGCGCTGCCAGAAGTGATGTGGTGGCACGTGCGCGCCGATACGCGAAGCGTGACACCGGAGATCATCATGTGCATGCGGTCGTGCGCATTGCGCCGCTGCATGCGCAGGGCCTGCATAACACTTTGGCGTGCGTGTGACTGAAACGAAGCCTACTTGCGCCGCCTCGTCCCCCCGCACCCCAATTGCGCCCTCAGTATACTCGCATCGTATTTACGTCTAACTAATATGCCGACCCCGCTTTTTCCAGCGGCTCTGCCAGGCGATCTGCGCGCAGCGATCCCCGGAACCAGAATTTCGCCCGGCGTCGGAACCCCGGCAGTAACCGTGCCCCATCGGTGGAGGCTATGCCTGGTGGGTCGCGAGCATCCTCGAGTGAATCACGCCATCCGCCCTATCTCATGCAGCAGACTCAAAGCTGGAAATTATACCCCCCGCCGCAGGACGCAGTGGTATATAGGTGCGTGAACCTTACGGGCGTTGGACTTCATATCACCAATGCCGTTGAAGTGGGGATTCATTCCAAAGCTGCGCATCGTCGACAACGTCGCGGCCCCGGGCAACGTCCTCGACCCGTCGCAATCCAAGGACCCCTACGTCACAGAGGCTGAGGCCGAGGCCAGCTCGTCGGAAGTAAGCTCGACCGCTGAGGAGGAGTATGTCGAGATCCGCGACGAGAAGAACCGCCCGTGGTGGAAGTTTTTCGACGACTACGAGTACCGCCTGAACGACCGCGACCGCGCCCAGCGCAAGTGGTACAAGTGGTTCAAGGACTCCGACACGCCGGAGGAGCGCCGCGTCATTCTGAAGCTCGACCTGCTGCTCACGTTCTACTCGTTCGTCGCGTACTGGGCAACCTACCTCGACCAGACAAACCTGAACAACGCGTACGTCGCGGGCCTGCAGCAGGACATCGGCATGAAGGGCGACGATCTCGTCAACACGCAGATGCTCTTCACCGTCGGCAGCATTGTGTTCCTCGTGCCGTTCATGTTTCTCATGTACGCCGTGCCCCTCAACTTCGTGCTGCCAATCGCGCAGATCTGCTGGTCCGCGTTCACGATCGGCCTCAGTGGCGTGAGCTCCGTCGGCGCGCTGCAGGTCATGCGCTTCTTTGTCGGCTCGTTTGAGGCGCCGCTCTACCTCGCGTTCCAGTGGTCGTTCGCTACGTGGTACAAGGCCGACGAGTCCGCCCGCCGCTCCGTGTTCTACTACTTTGGCCAGTACCTCGGCATTCTCACGTCGGGCCTCCTGTCAGGCTCGATTGTGCAGCATCTCGACGGCACCGGCGGCATGGCCGGCTGGAAGTGGATCTTCATCATCGACGGCTGCATGACCGCCGCCATCGGCATCATCGGCTTCTACGTCATGCCCGGCACGCCGACGCGCTGCTACTCGCTGTGGCTCACCGACGATGACATCCGCATTGCCCGAAGACGCCTCAAGAAGAACAACACGCAGGGCAACGAGGACATCGACCCACGCAACTTCATCAAGCTCGATCTCTGGAAGGGTATCCTGCTAGACTGGAAGGTCTACGTGCTCAGCCTGTGGGATATCTTCTTGTGGCTAAACAACAACGGCACGAGCGGCGCCTACATCCTGTGGCTCAAGGCCCTGAAACGCCAGGATGGCACTCCGCGGTTCAGCGGCCCGACGGTGCAGCGCATGAGCGCCCTGACGCCGGGACTCGGCATCGTCTGGCTCATAGCAGCTGGCCTTGTGGCCGACCAGTTCCACCAGCGCTGGCTCGGCGTCGTGTTCACGCAGGTCTTCAACACCATAGGCAACGTAATTCTCGCCGTGTGGGACGTTCCCGAGGGCGCGAAGTGGTTCGCCTGGTGTTTACAGTACTTCAGCTGGGCAATGGCGCCGATCCTGTTTACATGGGAGGGCGACATCACGCGCCGCGACGTGAAGGAGCGCACCATCGTGCTTGTGATTATGCAGACGTTTGGCCAGAGCTGCTCGGCGTGGACTTCGGTGCTCGTGTGGAAGACCGTCGAGGCGCCGCGCTACCTCAAGGGCTACTCGTTTACAGCAGCATGTGCGTTTGCGTCGCTCGTCTGGACGTTCGTCGTCCTCTACTTCTACAAGAAACAGGAGAAGGCGCTGTGCCGCGATAACGGAATCATTTTGATAAACTCGGGCGACGACGAGAAGGCCGGCAACGGCTCTGCCAAGCTAGCGGTTGGGCCCAGCAACACGGATTCTAGTCGGCAAAGTCCTGGGCAGATAAATGCTGGCCAGATATACATCAGCCGCCAGGGCTCGCCCGAGCGAGAGCAAGAGCAAGAGCTGAATCCTGTGAGCTACAAGCACTTATCTAGCGAGAAGTAAGTCTAAACTAACCTAATATAATCTAATATACTTATTTATCATACTTATTTCGGTTGCTGCCTTCCAAAGTCGAATGACGGCCCGTTAATACTTCTTTACACAGAGCGTATCTCATTGAGCGCACGCAATTGACACCACTCGTGCTTTTACTACGATCTCATCATAGCTTCGCGCAACCTCATCGCGCTCAATTAATGCTCCTAGCCCAATTGGCTTCGTCCGTCAGAGACGCAGGTGCTACGCCGGCATCGGCGATAATTTCCCGGGCACATGCACCTGCCCCGCATGGTTTGCCCTATCCAAACGCAATTCGTTTCGACATGCCTCCTTTCTTATCAGCTCGGAGCCGGTATTTTTCGCACCGCTGCAGATTAGATTACCAGCGTGCGCATCGCGCCATGTCACGCATGATCTCGCGGTGTCACGCAAGATCTGATCGGGCGGGCAGTATTTAGCGGGGTCAATCGAGGCGCCAGAGCGCGCCCAACCTAACCGAAGGACACATTTCTCTAAAATGGCAGAAACGGCGCCGCTGAACAAAATTCCCAATGCGAAGTCAACCCTCAACCACAATGCAGCTGAGCTCGACGCGAAGTACGGGGTTCGGCCGTTCGAGCACGTGGACGATCCGAAAGAGGAAATCGAGTTTGTCGAGCTCGGCGCCATCGACCTGAGCGAGTTCAGGGAGGACGACTCACCCGAGTCTGTGGCGGCGCGGGCTAAGCTTGCGAAGCAGCTCGACGAAAGCCTCAAAACACAGGGGTTCTTCTACATCGTGAACCACGGCATCGAGCAGGAGACAATCGATCGCCTCGACGCCATTACGCAGGCCCTGCACGAGCTGAGCCAGGAGGACAAGGTCGCGTACCGCTCGGCGGGCATGCGCTCGGACGAGGACACGAACACGACCGGTGCGGAGCGCGGCATGGGCTTCAAGCCGCGCCAGTACTGGGGCATGCCCAACGGCGTGCGCGACAACATCGAGTTCTACAACTTCTCGCACGTCGTGCACGACCAGACGCTGCGCAAGCACAACCATCCCGAGCTCGCCAAGGTGTACTTGAACGAGATCTCGAACTACTTCCAGTACATCCATCTCGTCATCCTGAAGAAGATCGGCGCGCTGGCCGACATCGTGTTTGGCCTGCCCGACGGCACGTTCTACGGCAAGTACTACTCGGTGAAGCCCGAGGACGTGTGGAACTCCGGCGGCGGCTTTGGCCGGCTCATGCGCTACTACGGGCAGTCCGCCGAGGAGAACGAAAAGACGGCCAACACGCTGCTGCGCGGCCACAGCGACAGCTGCGGGTTCACGTTCATTGCCAGCCAGCCAATGGTCTCGCTCCAGATCCGCGACTACCACTCGCAGGAGTGGAAGTACGTGAAGCACGTTCCCGGGTCGCTCATCGTGAACATCGGCGACGCCGTCGAGTTCCTGACCGGCGGGTACTGGAAGAGCACCATCCACCGCGTCGTGAACCCGCCGCCGTCGCAGCAGTCGCGCATCCGCCAGAGTATCATCTACTTCGCCAAGCCGGCGTGGAACTCGTACATCGACCCAGAGGACCTCGACTCGCCGTACTTGCGCGAGCTCGGCATCTCGCGCCCGCCCGAGTGGGAGAAGATCACGTACCGCCTGTGGGATGTTGAGAAGGACCGCTCTTTCGGCAAGAGCAAGAGCAACGCCGGCCCGGCCGAGATTCCCGCTCCGATCTACATCCGCGGCCGCCTGGCCGAGCGCTGGATCCCGCAGTCTCAGGCGCCCCAGGCACACGTTGCCGCTCAGTAGAAGAGCACTCCTCTACGAACCCACAGCTAGCTTTGCTTAACACGCGTAAATGAGTAAATGAATCTGGTGAAAACAGGAAACTATTGCATTATAACCTCGTTTGTTTACACTGGTGTTCGTTTACATTATTTCTCACTGGCGCTTAATTCGATATTGTATTGTGCTACAACGGGCAGGGTGTGTAAGCTATTTAGGCTACGCAGCTCTTGGAAGCAGAGGCATAACGCAATTCACCAGCTGGTGGACGGCTCATCAAGGAAAAGGCCAAATAGATCAGAAGAAATAAAAAACACGCTAGCTATGCATCGTGGAGAAACACACTAGCTAGGTATCGTTGGCGGTTTGGATACGTCCACATTGGCTGTCAGAATTGATTTACGGGATCATGTGACCTAAACGGTGCTTGGCATCCTCGGCCTTGAGCTATCCATGCCTGTTCTTGCTCTTGTTTTCCTCATGGCGCGCTAAAAGGTGAACATGCGGAACATTGCCGAACCGCTCAGAATAGACCACACCCGTTGTGCCCCACTAAATTCGACGTACGCGCCATATGAGTAAGACGCTTGGCAGAAGCCCGTTAGACGAGATGATAGGCGCTGATGACGCCGCTAAACCATTAAATATACTTATCGTCGGTGGAGGATGCGCGGGCCCTGCTCTTGCATATTGGCTGTCTCGAAGTGGCCACAATGTAACGATTTTGGAGCGGTCCGCGAGTCTTAGAGCCGAAGGCGCCCAAATAGACATTCGTGGTCCCGGCGTAGAGGTCGTTCGGCGCATGGGGCTGCTCGAAAAGGTGTCCCAAAGCCATGCTGGTGAGGAGGGCGTTTCATATGTAGACTCTGAAGGCCGAGCATGGGCCACTTTCATGGCCGGCACTAGTGACCACAGCGGCCAATCTCCAGTTTCGGAGTACGAGATTATGCGAGGCGACTTCGTGCGTATTCTCTATGACGCAACAAAAGAAAAAGTGAATTATGTCTTTGGTAAGACAATTACTGGCGTTGAGCAACGCGGAGAGGAAGTTATCGTTTGCTTCAACGACAGCTCGCAACAAAGCTACGATCTTTTGGTCGGCGCTGATGGCCAGAGCTCTATTGTTCGCGATACCATAATACCAGAAAGAGATGTTTATGCTAGTTTGGGCGTCCATATGACATACTGGAATGTCCCACGCATTGCATCGGACAGCGCTATTAGCAAAAGCTATGTTGCACGAGGAGGCAGAATGATAATGTGCCGCAGTCACCAGGACCAGACTCAGGTCTATTTCGTGCTGCGGGAGACGTCCGACGAGGCTTCGAAAATACACCGGGCTTCGGTCGACAAGCAACAACAATTTTGGGCCAGCAAGTTTCATGACGTCGGCTGGCAGTCCAAGAGGTTCATTGACGGAATGAAAAGCTCAGCGTATTTTTACTCACAGGAGTGCGTGCAAGTCCGCGCTAAAAAGTGGTCGCAGGACCGAACGGTGCTAGTCGGCGACGCTGCATACTGCCCATCTCCTTTCACTGGCATGGGTACTACTGGCGCGCTAGTGGGAGCCTACATTTTAGCTAAAGAGCTTGATAAAAGCGCTGGGAATGAAAATATAAATGTGGCCCTCGAGAATTACGAGAAGACGATGCGCCCGTATATCAACTCTATACAAAGTACTGTGGACGCTGCAATGCTTCGCCGCAGATTCCCTGAAACACGGCTTGGTGTTGCTGCCTTCTATGCCTTGATCGCCGTGACAACTGCACTCAGGATCCCGCAGCTGATTGCTAAGGTCGTTAGCGAAGACAATGACAGCCAATGGCAGCTACCAGACTAGCTGTCTGAGGCTATCGCACGCACACTACGGATTTTATATCCAGGTTGAAGTCGTTAAAAACGGGTCGAAGTCGTCTATAATGCGGTAAAGAGTGAATAAATAAGGTTGTTCAAGAAATGGTGCGCAGCAACAATTGCGTCAAGCATACTTGAGAAAGCTAGATTGCCACCGATCAAGGCTTAAGGGCGGAACTTGAGAGCCACGCCATCTTGATCAAACACGGTAATGCCTCGCTTCTTGTCAATGATCGACGAGTCAAGGCCGATAGCGTTAGCGTCGCGCCTCTGCACAAAATGCTCGTTGCCGTGGTGGTCGTAGAAGGTCACGCTCCGCACCGTCGCGTTAAAGACGAGAGCCTGGGACACTGCGAGAGCGATCAATCCAGCAAATATGGCACTGAGCTTCATCCGGAATACTGGGGCTGCAAACTAGACGTCTCCGCCTTTAATATATATCTCCGCGATTATGTATTAGGGTAGGCCAAGAGCTCCCGCGCGTGCGTGCATATCGGCGGCACCCAGATCCCTGTGGATTTCTCCGATAACAACCTCTTATACCGGCATCGACGCATCTCGGCCCACCAGGGGCCGGGATAGCCACCCCATGTTATTGATTGGGGGTTTATAGAGAGAAAGATTATCCTAAAGTGAAAAGAAATACAGAGTGGGCGCCCGCTTCATGGCTGATGAGAGTCACCTGGCATCGTCTAAGCGATCCCGTGCTAGATACGCGATATTACACACAAGATATGAGAGATAAGCCTGCCCAGCTTTTGGAAGATACGCCACGGCTGCAGCTGCCACAACGTAATCAAGCTTGTAGCCTTTTGACAATTTGCGGCTTCCACAGGCGCGTGAAGTTCGGCTGGCGCTTCGGCTCGCGCGGCGTCGCGATGTAGTCCGAGCTGATGCTCGAGAGGCTGTCAAGCGACGACGACGCCGACAGGCCCGGGTCCTGCAGCTCGGGCGGCGTCGTGTTGGCCGCCGCGTCTGGGGCTCCAGCAATATGAGGTAATTTGACACTTTCGATATGGTTCGATGTCTTAATTTTCTGTGCTCACTCACTATCTAGAAGTTTTCAAGGCGGCTTTCCTGATCAAGATTACACCACTTCAAAGGGCCTGCAAGATTGGCCTTGCATCTATGTGAATGCAACTCAATGGATGGTCTTTATTGCTTCTCAAGCGTCATTGTAGGCTCAATCGATCACGACAAACATGTGAAAACAGGCACACCAGATGGATGTGTGTCTCTCTGCCGCTATTATCCGATGACTGCCGGTGCGTACAAGCAATGAAATAGCGTGCGGTCAGTAAAAACGAAGGAGTATAGTAGAACGGGTTGCTACTACTTATGAACAGTTTCGCCATCTTTGCTAATGCAGGGTGTCACTTGGCCTGCGATGCGCAGGATATATGCAAGTCAAGCTGGCAATGCGCAAACCTTTGTAGAGCATGTTTGAACTAGGATCGGCTACCTATGGGTTCTAATATTTGAGCCTTCTTGTGGAGCAAGGTCGGAGCGCTCAAGGGGGGCAAATTGACGCACGGACCTTGTGATCGCCACGTGAAGGTCGACCCTTTTTATGGACGTTGGGATCTGTAGATCGCGTTAAAGCGTTATCAAGGTAGTTAGTTTTACATGCCAGACGCAATGCGCTCATGATTGTAATATAACATCTTACTGCAGCGCAATTAAGTACATCTGCGCCCAACTGAGCACACTCTCAAATTATCGAAAACGGCACCGCCATTGACCCGCTCTGCTTGCGTGGCATCGATGTGGCGTAAGGGAGATACCGCGCAGATCAACTGCGCCCACAATGCGGCTTTCCTGCATGATGAGCACGGTCGTTACATAATCACACGCTTTCTCGTCGAAAACCGCCCCGGAGCTAGTATTGCAGCAGCGCGTGTTGTTGAGCCGCCGCACGAGTGTACATGCTGGCTCATCGGGGTCCCGGATTGCGCCAAAATGGGGCCAAGAATGCCAAGATTGATGGGCTCGGTGGCAAAAAAAACACAGGGCGGCTTTGCGAAGTTAGAAAGCAAGGATCTGGAGGCAGCGCGGCTTAGTGGGCGGACGGATTCAAGCGGCAGAGCTGGCGCATTAAGACTCAGAACAGCGGCGCACAAATTTTTCACAGCGGTGTCCCGCCCCGAAAAAAGTGCGTTGAGCTGTGTGGCCTGCGCTACCCAAGGCGACACCTAACCTCTAAACATCATGCGTCCGCAATAGGGAAGCTGGGCTCTAAGCGCGGTCAGCATGCAAGTTTTCACCTTGCCACGGCGCGAGCGAGTCAACCCTAGTCCCGATACACTATTTACAATGGCATTGCTCAACCCTTAATTTGTCAGGTTATGCATACTTCAAACAGTAAACGCGCTGCAACCTTGCCCAATATATGTACGTTTACGTGATTTCTCCAGCGCCAGAGACAAATAAATGCCCTCGCCACAACAAGAATCTTGTTGTGTGTCGTGATGGACGAGGTTCACAGCACTAAGGCAAAACCTGAGGACGGCGACATTGACCTGGAGTCGTCCTCTGGCTCGACCCCGGCCGCCAGCGACGACCAATTTGCTGGTGTGGAGTATGCGCAAGGAAAGAAGATTGTGGGTTGGGAGGGCCCCGATGACCCACAAAATCCGCAGAACTGGAAGTTGTGGAAAAAGCTGCTCACAACAATCCTCATATCGCTATGCACAACGTCCTTGTACATGGGGGCGGCCATCTACACGCCTGCTGAGCCCGAAATGATCCAGGATTTCCACACATCGCGGGTCAAGGTCGCCCTTGGCCTGACCTTGTTCGTGTGGGGGTACGGGATTGGCTCTTTGTGGTTCACACCCATGTCAGAGATTCCTGTTTTTAGAGGCCGGAATCCAACATACTTTGCTTGCCAGCTCATTTTTGCTTGCTTGCAGATTCCTACGGCCCTAGTAAACCATATCGCACCGTTTGCGGTGCTGCGTTTTTTGGGGGGAATATTCGCGTCGCCGCCATTGTCCACTGCCGGTGGCACGCTTAGAGATATCTGGCAGTTCCCGGCGCTAGGAATTGCTCTCATTGTGTGGGCCTTTGGCGCGATCTCCGGACCGTTCTTGGGCCCGCTTATCGGTGGTGCCTTGGTACAGGGCCATGATAGACGATACCCTTTCTGGTTCATGCTTGCCGCGTCTGGCGGACTTCTCGTGATCATGATCTTGATCCTCCCGGAGACATCTGAGCAGGAGTTGTTGATGCGTAAGGCTCGGCGGCTGCGAAAGGAGACCGGTGATATGAGTTACGTCGCTCCGGGCGACATTCTAATGCACACAACGTCGACAAAGGAGACAGTAAAGTCGATGTTCTGGAAGCCAATCCAACTGACGATCATGGAGCCTGTAGTGCTGCTCATGGATGTCCACCTCGGACTCGTCTACTCGGTTATGTACCTCTTTTTCGAGGCGTTTCCGATTGTGTATGGCCAGCTCTACGGTTTCAACTTGGTGCAGCAGGGACTTGCATATCTTTCCCTGCTTGTCGGTGCCACGATCGGAGCGGTATTGTACATGTTTTACTTGGGAATCTCCGCCAAACGATTCGATCGTCCCGAGAAGGTCTTTGGACCGTCGGCGATTGCTGGAAGCATCTCGCTGCCGCTGGGTGTGATTGCGTTCGGCTGGGCCTCGGCTCGTGGCGTGTACTGGGTATTCTCGATGATTGGACTGTTGTTCTTCTCCATTGGCGCGTTCTTCTTGTTCCAATCCTACTTCGCATTCCTGGGAATAATGTTTCCTCCCAACGCTGCCGGCTCCGCCTTTGCCAGTAATAACCTGGTTAGGTCCCTGATGGGAGGTGCCTTTCCGCTTTTCGGAACGGTCATGTACACACATCTGTCTACGCACACCTTTCCCGTTGGATGGGGTTGTACAATCGTAGGCCTCGTGGCGGTGGGGCTTATTCCGTTCCCGGTGTACCTGACTCTGCGAGGTAAGCAGTTGCGTGAGTACGCACAGAGGAAGTATGGCAACAGGCTTTTCCGTTAGAAAAGCTTTTGATTTTTTTTAATAGAGAGGCACACGACTCGTCCCCGACGAATGCTGAAAGTCGAACGGTTCTAGTTCCAAAGCCTTTGCGGGTGCCATTCCAATTTCAAGTGTTGTTTCTGTTACGCACTCCGTATGTACATAGTAAATCTAGCTTATCAATGCCTTTCAACTGGTGTGGAAGAATATTCGGATAAATGAGGGCCGTAAGGCAACCGCGTTTTTGAGTTTTTCCGGCATCGATCTGCAGTGTGATGAGCTAAAGACGAGCAAAAACGGAGAGTTCTCGTTGGAAAGGTACAAGTCGAGCTAAATTAACTGGTCGCAGCATAAAAGAATCGTGAGAATCATAATACAAATAAGATTTGCCGAGTCCGTGGTCAGATCATGAAATCGAGGAACTTACACCACTTTCTCGATTTCGCTTCTATGGATACGGAGTCGTCCACTTGGTGTCTACCTTGCGACGACTTTGTTACTGCTCAGCGGGGCACCATCGCGGGAGGCGCATCGGCACAGGTGCCATTCTCCACCGCGCGGACACGTCCGTGTTGTTTATGGGTTGAGTGAGGCCACTTGACGAGGTAGTAGGCTTGGAGGCCCATCTATAGCAAGGAAAGAGCTGGAGGACCGACTAGTTATAGCGCAAATATTCTATCCAGCGAGGAAGTTTTACTAACTGCTATTCTGAGTGCTGCCCGTTGAGTGCGCAAGCAAGTCAGTGACTGCGGCGCTCTAGCAAATCTAACGACAAACGCGCAGTTTCGAGAACTTGCTGCCAGTGTACTCTTGTCTTTCAAACAATGATTTCGATAGCCCGCGTTGGTCGGGGTGTACTAATAAATTAAACTGCATATGTGAAGGCACACACGTCCGCGCCTTGTCTGTTCAGCTGCGCCAAGTCGTCTCCTACTAACGCGGGGCCGCTAGTTTGCTCTTTCAAATAGACGAGCGGCAGAGCCCTGAATGCACCATCAGACGATGCGCCGATACAGAGCTCTCGATGCGCCGCTGAACAATGCGCCGAACAATGCGCCGCTAAACGATGCGCCGCTGAACTACGTTAAAAAGTTGAAATAAATGAATGGTGGACTCAAATATGTCGCCAAGTTGGACTCCATGCGCGCAAGAGCGTTGTCAGCGAACAGGCTCGGCGCGCGATGGGCATCGCGGCTATGTTATGTTCCTGGACAGGTATCTTGCTGTGTCCATGGTGTAGCGGATGATTTCCAAAAACTTGTCGAGGCTCTGGCCCGGGTTGACCTTGCTGCGGTACTCGCGCAGGACGCCGGCGAGCAGCTTCGTGTTCGTTTCGATTTCTGCCTCTTTGGTGACTTGCACGCCGCCGTGAGCGCCCTGGCCGCGCACCGAGGTGAGGTCGACGTCGCAGCCCGGCGCTGTCCACTTGAGGCGGTTTTTGTTGCGCTCGAAGGTGGGCTGTGTGTCCTTGATGAGGGGCATGATCTTGTCGGCGTCGACGGGGTGCTCGAGGGAGAGCGACATTTTGAGGTCGTAGGCGCTGTTGGGCAGGGCCATATGGAAGTCACCTATTCTCTCCTTCGACATGCACTCGAGAATGCGGCCCTGCTCGTCGCTTGTCACGCGTACTCGCTTCTTGCCCGGGCCGAGCGGCTCGTACTCGACGGCGTAGACGGAGTCGCGGGCCAGAATGTTCTCGCGCGTGAGCTGGTTGTTTGGCGTGGTTGCGTTTGCGGTTGTGAGCGTGTCGAGCAGCGTCTCGAGGCTTCGGAAGCGCTGTGGGTCGACGTCGCTCTTGAAGCGCAGGCGGTGCTGCTGGAAGTAGATCGGGTCGATGACGCACTCGCTGAGGCCGCCGAAGCGGTGGCGCAGGCCGCTGTGCTCGTCGGTGATGAGGCCCATCTTGAACTCGACCTCCATGCTGTCGAGCAGCGCGTCGTCGTGCAGCTTCTCGCTCTGCTCGAAGATCCAGCCGGCCAGCACCTTTGTCTGGTCGTCGTTGGGAATGATGCTGGCAATCGATGGTGCGAGGCCCGTGAGGCTCGTGTTGCCGCCGGGACCCACGCTGGCGAGCGCCTCGACACCGTTCGTGGTCTTGGCGCCGGGCGCGCCATTCGCCGTCGCGCGTGGCGAAACAGCGTCGCCGCCGTCAACCGGCTCAGCCGCAGGCTCGGCGCCACCGCGAGCAAAAATGTCGGCCAACTCGGGCCGCGTCTCGGCCAAAGCAACGCGGCGCTCGTCGCGCACGCGGTTGCCGCGGCCCCGGTAGACGCGCGCCCACACGGGGGGCTCGCCGCGCCGCGGGGGCTGCTTGCGCGCGTCCTGGCTGGTCTGCATCATCTCCTCGCGATCGACGGAGCCACGATGTAGTGCCTCCGCGCCATTGTTGATCATTTCCAGAAGGTCCATACGTGGTTCGAAAAATGCGAACTCTCAGGTTGGCTCGCGGGCGCACACGTGATGGCCGCATGCAGGGGCTGCGGCAAGCGAGCCATGTTGCCACATCCCAATAAACAGCGATAAAACACTCGTCTCAGAACGCAAACCAGAGCCAAGATATTCAGATATTGTACGGCGGCGTGCATACGCTTCCATGCGTGCCGCCCATGCCTCCACGCGGATTCTCCGTGTGTATTCTCCACGCGTATTCTCCGTGCGTGCGCCTGAACTCATACAAGCCCAGTAAAGCTGCTTCAGGCCGGCGAAAATCCGAACATATTCCGCAGAGCAAGCATACGACTTCGTCAACGCGGCCAACAAAGAGACAAAGAAGACAATGGGCAAGAGCGGAGACCTCACACCCAAGCGCTATCGCGGTGAACAACACAATGCCCTAAACGGCACAGTTGCGCTGCGTTTTATTCGATGACGTCCACTAACGGGCATGAGAAGCAGTCTGCATGAGCCGCCGCTTCGACAAAGTCGCACTACACAATGCATAATGGCTGCGGCTCGGGCTCGCCTGGTCTCAGCCCGCGTCTCGGCCACTCACACGTTCCGCTGCCCACATTCACATCGAGAGCCAGTGTAAAACCTGCAATTGAGAAATCGCGCCGAACATGTAAGGCAGAATCCACACAGCGATAGCGCCGTAGTGCCGTGTGCCGCACGTGAGGCTCGTCAAGGGGCCTGTGACATAAGCGACGCATCGCCATGCACGCATTGGCGCCTGCGCATTGGCCTGCGCATTGGCGGTGCGCGTGCGCTTTGGCAGACAGATAACGCCAACAGACGCACTACACCACACATTCATCAGTTAATGCAAAGCCAATTGGCACCGCTGTTGATCCTGCTGCCTCAAACGGCCGGCTCGTTCGGTACGTGACGGCTTGCATCGCAATTAAACGCCGCGCGCAGATTATTTTTTAAAATGCAAATTAGTCTTATCTGGTTACGGTAACACGCACCTGTCGCATTGCGAATCCCGGGATTATCTTGTTCCGCGGCCTCGGTACCCCGCATAATTCCCCTAAGCGCCCGCCGCTGACGCAGACTCACCGCCATGAAGTGGGGCCCGATAACGCTGAGGGTCGAGACGGACGACCCCAAAACGGCGTCGGGGATCTACGTGTACGACGAGAGCTCGCAGGCCGAGTTTGTGATCACGCTGTCGGAGCCGCTGGCGCTGCAGCTGCGGCTCACGCGCGGCAAGGCGCTGGGCGCCCTCGACGTGTCGATGGAGGCCGTGCACTGGGAGGAATTGGAGCTGCGCGAGGCGTCCGAGCTCGCGGACGTGAACGTGGCGCTCGGCGCGCTCGGGAACGACTTCACGCTTGCGCCGGACGCGCAGATCACGGCGCTGCTCTTCGAGTTCCGCGACGCCGCGGGCCGCGCCGCGCGCAGCCGCCACGCGCGCAGCACGCTGTTTGTCGACCCGCGCCTCCACAAGGCGAAGGTCGTCATCCAGAGCTCGCCATTGGCCGGCTTCCACACGCCGCTCTTCCACGGCTACACAAGCACGGGCGTCGTGAGCTTTGTGACCGACGACTTCGTGTTTCTTGACGCGCGCTACCTCGACGGCATGGAGGGCGGCTGCGTGACCGGCACGGGCCTGAACGACGGCAGCATCGGCCTTGTGGCCGGCTCGCTCGTCAAGTCGAACGGCCAGGGCCGCCTCACGCTCGCCGTGCCGTGGGCCAGGATCCTGAAGGGCCTGCCCCGCGCGCGCGTCCTCAGCGCGCACCTCACGGCGCCGCTGCCCGTCGACAGCGTGTGGAGCGGCATTGTGGTGGTGCAGCAGAAGCTGAAGGGCAACCGCGTCTCGTGGGGGTCCGGCGTGCTCATCGGGCCGGACCTCGTCGTCACAAACAACCACGTCGTGGGCAGCGACTACATGAAGCTCGAGGTCTGGCTCGAGCGCCGGTACCCGTACAGCGTTGTGGCCGTGTCGCAGCCACTGCAGGGGCTGGATCTGGTGTTCATCAAGCTGGGCCGGCACGTCCCGGGCAAGTTCCGGCCCGTGCCGCTGGCCGCGGCCGACCCCGGCGAGGGCACGGCCGTCACGTCGCGCGGCTACGGGCTGTTTCTGCCGCATCGCCACGCCGGCGCGCTGCAGCCGCTCACGTCGCAGGGCATCATCAACAAGCGGGTCGAGGGCATGCTCATCTCGAGCGCCGGGTGCTGGAACGGCAGCAGCGGCGGCGCGCTGCTCAACGCGCGCGACGAGCTCGTGGGCGTCATGGCGTCGAACGCACGCGACAACATCTCCGGCGAAATCATTCCGGACCTGTCGTTTGTGATTCCTGTGTCTGTGGTGAAGCGCGCGCTCGAGCACCTGCACGCGTCAAACGGTGAGTTCCCGGCGACCACGAGCGCCGAGTTCCAGAAGCTGTGGAAGCTGCAGCGCACACACCGCGACGTGCGCGCGCGCATGCAGTCGCGCATCTAGCAAAATAGGCAGCGCCGTAAGATAGGTAATGATTAGGACTACGATGACTAGCGGTTCATCAGGCGCAGTGCTCCACCAGGCGCGCTGCTTCATCAGGCGCAGTGCTTCACCAGGCGCGCTGCTTCACCAGGCGCAGTGCTTCACCAGGCGCAGTGCCTCATCAGGCGCAGTGCTTCACCAGATGCAGTGCTTCACCAGGCGCACTCTTCATCAGGCGCAGTGCTCCATCAGGCGCACTGTTCACCAGGCGCACTTTTCATCAGACCCACTCTTTCACCAGGCGCACTGGATGCGCCTGCCTGGCCGCCTTAGATGGCGCCTTAGCGCCATGTACGGTTTACATTAGTGCTACAGTTGTGCTCCAAAATGTAGTGCTCAAAATGCAGTCATGCGGCATTTACGTGTACAATAATAATATAGGATTTAGACGTCAATGAGCGCCCGGACAAAGTCGCCCGTGTTCTCCGCCCGCATTAGCGCCTCGCCGACAAGAATCGCCTTGACGCCCTGGTCGGCGTAGATTTTCACCTGCTCGGGGCCCGTGATGCCGCTGAGCGCGGCAATGATCACGTCGCCATGCTTGACCGCAGACACAAGCTGCGACGTTGTTGTTGTGTCGACCTCGAACGAGTGCAGGTCGCGGTTGTTGACGCCGATAATCTTCGCGCGCAGCGCCATGGCGCGCGCCATCTCGTCGGCGTTCGCAACCTCGACGAGCGGCTCCATGCCGAGCTTCACCGAGTACTCGTACAGCGAGCTCAGCTCGATGTCGCTGAGCATCTTGACAATGAGCAGCACGGTGTCGGCGCCAGCAAGGCGCGCCTCGGCGATCTGGTAGCGCGAGAAGATGAACTCCTTGCGCAGAATCGCCGGGCGGTCGGCGCCGAGCGAATCGACGGCGCGCCGCGCCTGCACAAGGTCGTCGAGGCTGCCCTTGAACCACTTCGGCTCGGTGAGCACGGAGATGGCGCTGGCGCCGGCGCGCGCGTACTCGAGCGCCTGCGTCGGCGCGTGGATGTCCATGGCAATGACGCCCTTCGACGGCGACGCGCGCTTGATCTCGGCAATGAGCGCGATCTTGGCGGCGCCGGCCTTGAGGCGCGCCATGAAGTCGATGGCCGGCGGCGCAATCCCAAGCTTGATGCTCTGCTCGAGCTCGTCCATCGACTGGCCGGGCAGCTCTTCTTGCGCGGCCACCTTCAGCCGGCGGTCGCCGTATATTGTGTCGAGAATGGAGTGCGCCTCGGCGAGCGGGCGGTGCGGGCGGTTCTCGCTCCAGCGGCCGCCGCGGTAGCTGAGGAAGTTGCGCAGCATGCGGCGGCCCTCCTGCGTCATGATGCTCTCCGGGTGGAACTGGACGCCCTCGACGGAGAACTCGCGGTGGCGCAGGCCCTGGATGACGCCGCTCTTCTCGGTGCGCGCCGTGATCTCGAGCTCGGCCGGCAGCGAGTCGAAGCGCGCCGCCAGCGAGTGGTAGCGCGTCGCGCTGGCGCCCTGGCTCACGCCCTCGAACACGCCGACGTTCGTGTGCGTGATCTGCGACGTCTTGCCGTGCACAATCTCGCCGGCAAAATCGACGGTCCCGCCGAGCAGCGACACAATGCACTGCAGGCCCATGCACACGCCGAACACGGGCAGCTCGCCCATGTAGCGCTTGATGACGTCTCTGCTGATGCCCGAATCGTGCTCGGGGTTCCCCGGGCCGGGGCTGATCATGATGAGGTCCGGCTTGTGGGCGTCGATGTCGCTGACCTTGATCTCGTCGTTGCGGAACACGGTGACGCGCGCGCCCTCGCGGCACAGCAGCTCGTACAGGTTCCACGTAAACGAGTCGTAGTTGTCGATCATAACAACATGGGGCATCGACATTCTGCAGGACACCGGCTCAGGCCACTTTTTTCCCAGCGGTGCGCGGGCTTCGTCTCGATGACTCGATTTCTTTGCACGACTTAGTCCTCCCTCCCACCCCGGCCCACAGGCCGTATCGCGGCGCGCCCGGAGCTGAAAAAAGTGTCATGCGCCTCCGCCGCCGCCTAGCTTAGCTTAGCCCAGCAGCCGCCGCCCGGGCCAGGCCAACCCGTGCCCCGCCACCCGTCTAAATGGCGTCGCGTAAGCCGCGCGCGTCCGAAGCAGAAGCACACAAACAACTGCCATCATGTCGACCGGAGCCCACCCGCGCGTCTCGAGCAAGAACCTCGCGAACCACGTCAACGAGCACGTGCTGCTCCTCGGCAAGGTCGAGTCGCTCGACGGGTCCGAGGCAAAGTTCCTCACGCACGACGGCGCCGTCATTGTGCACGCCGGCACCGCGATTGAGCCGCTCGAAATGGGCGGCGTATACCAGATCATGGGCAAGGCGATCGACGACTCGTCGATCAAGGCGTTCACGGCGACGCGCATCGCGGCCGACGACCTGCCGCCGGCAGACTTCATGGCGCGCCTGTTCGAGCTGCGCAGCGGGCCCGCGGGCGAGGGCGTGTTCCTGCGCGCGGCCAAGAGCGAGTACTAACCTATTTATTCCATAATCGGGCCCTCAGCGCCTTCAGCAGCGCCTTTGGGAGCGCGCCTTCGGCAGCGCGCCTACTTCAGCAGCTCGCGCCAGATACGCGCCAGGTACGCGCCATCGAGCGCGGGCGCGCGCACCACTAATCCTGCGCTTTATGCGTCCACAGCGCGCCTATTGCACAGCGCCTTCGGCAGCGCCTACTTGAGCGCGCCTACTTCAGCAGCTCGCGCACGTAGTCCTGCGCCAGGTACGCGCGGTCGAGCGACGGCGCGCGCGCCACGCTGACGGCGCGCGCCGCGGGCACACGCACGATGAGCTCGGCCGCGTCGTCGCCGACCGCCACGAGCTGCGCCAGCGGGCCCATCTTGAGGCTCGCCGACAGCTTGTCGAGCCTCGCGAAGCGCGCCGCGGCCGCGTCCAGACGCTCCGCGTCGTGCTCGCCAGCAAAGCGCGCAACGGGCTCGCCCGTTTCCTCGGCCGCCAGCACTGCGCCGGCGTGGATCTCGCCGAGTGCCTGGTCCATTCGCTTTGTGGAGTCGTGGACAGCCGCACCCTAGCCTTATTAATTATGCGGCCCGCAAGCGCTCGCTCAGTGGAACCCAGCGGTAAACACGGATATATGCTATATATTTTATATTCCTCATGGAAGACGTTCCGGCGCACTAAACTGCCTAAACTCAATGGCGCGTTCTATTGAAGGCGCCATCAAAACCCTCAAAACCAGCATTGAAGCAGCCATCACGACCACCAGCCATTGAAACATTAAAGGATTGAAGCATTGAAAGTTTGAAGGATTGAAGGATTGAAGGTGCTTCATTCACTTCCTGCGACGGTACAGTAAAGCATTGAAGCATTGAAGCATTGCATTGAAACATTGAAGCATTGAAACATTGAAGGATTGAAGGATTGAAGGATTGAAGGATTGAAGGATTGAAGCATTGAGGATGCTTCATTCACTTCCTGCAACGGTACAGTGAAGCATTGACGCGTTGAAACATTGAAGGATTGAAATATTAAAACATTGAAGCATCGAAGCATTGATGCTCCGGTACAGCCTCCTGTGGTGCAAATTAATCGGGCATCCCGAGCTATTAAATTAGGTTATAGTACATAGTATTACAAGGCCCGCCGCGGGCCGGCGCGTATCATATTGGCTTCGCCGTCGGCCTATGTGTCTGCTGGCTCTGCGTCCCAGCATGGCTCTGCGTCTCAGCATGGCTCTGCGTCTCGGCAGAATGCCTGTCGTGGCCGGGCGCCGTCAGCGCCTTGAGCGGCGTTGGCGACGTCGGGAACACGCTCCAGTCCGGGATCTCGCTGAACAGGTTCGACGACGTCGGCGGCGACGAGCAGATCGGCGAGTCGCTAAGGCGAAAGTTGGACTCGTTCTTCTTCGGCGTCGGGCTGGCCAGAAACGACTCGAAGTACGACGACTCCTCGGCCGGGTTCAGCATGCGGTTCAGCCACTTGCCCGCCGAGCCGGACCCGGGCAGGTGGATGTTGATCGTCTTCTTGCCGTCGGGCGTCACGAAAAACAGCTTCTCGATCGAGCTCGGCACGGGCTGCGCGTCCTCGTCGTCGTCCCGCGACGTACTTCGCCGGCTCGGCGTGCTCGGCGGCTCGGGCAGGTGCACCTGCAGCGGGTGCTGCGGCTCGTCAATGTCCTCGAGCTGCGCGCTTTCGGGCTTCTCGACGCTCAGCGCCGGCTTCAGTGTTTTGACGTGCGTGTCGGCGCCGGACTCGGCAGCGGACAGCGAGCCCCGGTGCGACGCGCGGCGCGAGCCGGGACCGGCCGCGGCCGACCGGCCCGACTCTGGCGACGAGGTGTCTGTCGTATCCTGAGACAGCTCGCGCTGGGCGCCGGACTTTGCGTCGGGCCCCGCGTCGGGCCCCGTCGAGCCCGGGCGCTTGATGGCCTTTGTGGGCGGCGGCTTCGAGAGCGACTGGTCCGGCACGCGGCTCGCGAGACGGCTGCTGCGGTCCCACAGAAAGCTCGGGCGCATGGAGTTCTTCGTCTTGTAGTAGAGGCCGCACGCATTGCACAGCAGCATGTCGCCCGTTGTGAGGTGCGCGCGGCGCCACGTCGACGCCGTGGCGACGCCGCAGTTGCCGCACGACGCCTCGACGCCGGACGCGCCGGGCGACGTCTGCTTCTTCTTGCGCGGGCCCGACGCGGCCGAGTCCGACGGCGAGCGCTTCGCCGGCGTGTTGTCCGACGCGCTGCCGCGGCCGGCGCCGGCGGCCGACGAGATTTTGTGCGGCTTCGCGCGCACGGGCGGGCTCGACGGCAGGTACGAGTCCGAGCGCGGCGTCTGCAGCGAGCCGGGCAGCGCGGCCATGCCGGGCATTGTCGGCATGGGCGGCAGCGGCGTCATGGGCGGCATGGGCGGGAACTGCATGCCGAAGCCGAGGCCCGGGTTTGCGAACTCGAACATGTCCTTTGAGTCCGTGTTTGCGAGCGCGCCCGAGCCCGCGAGCGCGCCCGAGCCCGCAAGCACGCCCGAGCCCGCAATCACGCCTATGTCGGAGCCCAGCGCGGGGCCGGAGCCGCCGCTTGCGGGGCCCGCGGAGCCCGCAGAGCTCGCGCCGTTAACAGAAGTAGCCGCGCTCGCGGCGGCCTTCTTCGGCAGCACGTCGGAATTGTCGTTCTGCGTCATGTCGTGCGGCAGCTGCTCCGACAGAAAGTCGTGCACGCGGCTGACGTCGAAGTCGGCGCCGTCTGGCGGCGCGTCGACAGACTCCTGCGGAATGCGGATGGGCAGGAGGTGGATCTGCAGCTCGAGCAGCTCGCGCGACAGCGTCGACGCGCGCAGCTTGCCCGTGACCTCGCGCAGAACGTGCTCGGACACGCGGCCGTGGCCCTGCAGCGGCAGGCCCTCCTCGGCGTAGTCGACGGAGTAGATGGCGTAGTCGTGGGCGCTGGAGTCGCAGATCTCGGCGTAGTCCGGCGACGAGTGGCGGATCGCCTCGAGGCACGGCTTCAGCGCCACGACGCCGAGGTCCGCGGCGTCGAACACGCGCGCCTCGACGCGCGCCGCGGGCTTCACGACAAACCGCTGCGACGCGACGCCGTGCAGCGTGTACAGAACTTTCAGAGAAACGAGCCGCCTCTCCCCGCTCCCACTTGCGGACATTGGGCAAAAGTAGCCTTGGCGAAGCAGCGTGTCGAGACTCGCGTGGAGGTGGGTGTGCAGCTCCCGCGGCTGACGCGATCGCGTTCAAAGGCTTCCCACCCACGCGCCATGGCGCGCGGTTAGGGCGGGTTTGTCCCGATCGGGAAGTCGCGGCGCGAGGCTCTTCGGGGCACGCGGGCCGCACGCGCCGCGGCGCGATGCCTGCTCGACTATGCTCAAAAAAAACGCCGCGCGTCAATTGGCTACGCGCGCGGGGCTCGGCCGCTGTGCTGCGCGCGCGCCGGCCGCCGGAAAAGCCCTCGACGCGCGTAAACGTTCCAGGGTTGGGGCAGGCAAGACGCGTGCTTGCCGACCTTGGCGGCCCGTCGCACCCGCCCGCATGTGCCGGTTGGGCGTTTGGGACCACATCGGTAGCCCATACGCCACACTGTACGCGCAATACTAGCGCCATACATAATTGCAATAATCGCAGTAGGTAGTCTTCTTCAGCTGTAGAATCTTAATCCAAGCCAGCGCGGCGTAATCGATAATTAAATAAAGGCACTGAGCAGTCATCTGTGCTGCTTCACCCGACGCCTCGAGTCTAACACGAGACGTCCATGGCACCCTCCTGAGCACTCCCGCCCTTTTGCGCATGTAGTGCGCTGAGCAGTGCACTTAGCATTGCAGTGCACTGAGCATTGCAGTTCTATTCAGCATGTAGTGCACTGAACGTTGCAGTGTACTTAGGATTGTAGTGCACTTAGCGTTGCAGTGCATTGTAGTGCACCTAGCGTTGCAGTGCACTTAGCATTGTAGTGCACTTAACATTGCAGTGCACTTAACATTGCAGTGCACTGAGCATTGCAGTGTACTTATCATTGTAGTGCACTTAGCGTTGCAGTGCACTTAGCATTTAGTGCACTGAGCATTGCAGTCCTATTCAGCATGCACTGAGCATTGTAGTGTACTTAGTATTGTAGTGCACTTTACTGTATTGGGTGTTGCCGTCCTATTAAGCATGTAGTGAGCATAGTGTGTCTCACCAGCAGACACGCTTGCCATCCATCGCAATACTATTTATTCGTAGACTCTATGTACTAATCCTGATCCCAGTCGCCGCCCTGCTTCGGCATCGCTGGCCCGCCCGCGCGCTTCGCCATGATGATCTGGTCGACCGTGAGCACGGTGCATGCGGCCTCTGTCGCGAGCTCGACCGCGTTGCGCTTCGCAACCGCGATGTCCCAGATGCCGGCACCGCGCGCGTCCAGCACGCCGCTCTCGGTCTCGCCGTCGATGTCCACGCCCGCGGCAACCTGCGCGCCGCCCTGGCTCTTCGGGTACGCGTACATGTGCGAGATGACGGTGGTACCGTCGAGCCCGGCGTTCTCGGCCAGCGTGCGCGGAATCACCTCGAACGCCTTCGCGTACGCCTTCACGGCGTGCTGCAGCACGCCGGCCGTGCGCTCGCCCTGCTTGTGCACGTCGGCGGCCACGGCCAGCTCGCTAGCGCCAGCGCCGGGAACCAGCACGCGGCTCTTTGTGAGCGCCTTGACCGCCGACACGCCGTCGTCGATCGCGCGCTCGACGTCGTCGAGCAGGTTCTGCGTCGCGCCGCGTAGCACAATCGTCGCCGTGCGCGAGCGGTGCTCGGTCTGCCGGAACACCGTCACGCGGTCGCCGCCGATCTCCGTGACCTCGACGGTGTCGATCTGGCCAACCGCCTTGGCGTCGGGCACCGCCAGCGTCGGCTGCAGCGACGCGCCCGTGACGCGGCTCAGGCGCTGCAGATCAAACTTGGACCCGCACTTGAACGCGAGAATGCCGTGCTTGTTCAGGAAGTGCAGCGCCAGCGAGCCGATGCCGGCGCCGCCGACAACGACCTGCACGCCGGCGTCGTCGCGCAGCTTGCGCACAAACTCGTCCATGTGCGCCTCCTCGCCCTTCGAGAAGTCGAGCATCTCCTGCGCGTTGTTGAGCAGCACCGTGCCCTTTGTCTCGGTCTGCGACACGTCGATGGGCGCCGTGAAAATGGCCACCTTCGCGCCGCCGGAAACATGCTGCACGCTGCCCTCGGGCCGCGTCGGGAACACCATTCCTTTCACAACGCGCGACGCCGGCAGCGCGGCGCCCATGATCTTGACGACGCGCACGTTGTCGACGTTGAACAGCGCGCTGTCCGCAGGAAGCACGTACTCAACGGCCTCGGACACAAGCCGCGCCAGCAGGTGCTCGTTGCCGTACAGCTTCGGCGCCATGACGGCACGCAGAATGACGTCGGTGCCGACGCGCGGGTCCTCCTCGAGGCGGGCCAGCGCCGCCGCGGCGTGCTCCTTCGCGAGCTCGAAGCCCTGCACAATCTCGCTCGGCGACATGCCGATGCGCAGCAGCTCCTCGGCCTGGTTCAGCAGCTCGCCGGCCAGCACAACAACCAAGTTTGAGGCGTCGCCCAGCTCGGCGTCCTGCTGCTGCGACGCCATCACAACAACCTTCACGGCCGGGTGGATGATCTCGAGCTCGCGCAGAATCGTCGAGGCGTCCGACGTCAGGTACACCTTCTGGATGTTGTTCACAATGATCTTGTTGCGGCCCGACGGGCCCACGGACGTGCGGATCATCGACGAGATCTCGCGCACGGCAGCAATGTTCTTGTTCACAACGCCGTCCTCGCTCTGGTACGTGTTGTAGCCCTGCTTGAACAAGCCCGCGGTGGGCACTGTGGGGAGCGCGAGCTTCGACATTGGACGGGGAAAAGCAGTGCAAACGCGCTCGTGAACTGCGCTTGTGAACTGCGCTCGTGAACTAAGGCGGCGCACAAACTTCGACCCGCCGTTGGGAGGGCACGTGACCACGGCCCGCGACGACGGCACCCACGAACGGATCCGCCTAACCTCGTCTGCCGTACCTTTCACCCGCAGTTTGAGGCGCTCCCCCCACCCGAAACCGCGTCCCGTTCCAGGCCGGCGTCTTTCGGACTCTCCCCAATGGACCCCGTCGAGGCATTGAACCGCATCTTCCGGGACCCGGCCGACCTCGACGCGCGCCTCGCCGAGTCGCAGCGCTACGCGGCGCTGTGCCGCGACTACGTGGCGCTGCAGCTCGCCGAGCGGCCCGACCCGGCGCAGGCGCGGCGCCAGGCGGCGGACGCGCCGGACCAGCTCGCGCAGCTCATCGCCCGCAGCAACGAGATCCAGGCCGTCGGCCGCCAGACCCTCGACCGCGTGAAGGAGGTCACGCACGAAATCAAGCGCCTCGACCACACAAAGGAGAACCTGACCGCGAGCATCCGCATGCTGCGCCAGCTGCGCATGCTCTCGAAGCTCTACGGGCAGCTTGACGCGCTGCTCAAGGAGCGCCGCTACGAGGACATGGCCGGCACCATTGCTGCCGCGTCGGACCTCATCAACTACTTCCGCCCGTTCCGCCCGCTGCCGCAGATTGCGCAGCTCAGCCAGGAGATCGGCGCCATGGAGTCGAAGATCTACGACCAGATCGAGGCCGACTTCACCGCCACGATCGCGGGCGGTGCCGCGGGCGGTGCCCCTGGCGGTGCTCCTGGCGGCCGAGAGTCGCCGCCGGAGACGCTGCGCGCCGCCTGCGTCGTCCTCGACAGCCTCGACGCCGCCGCGGGCAAGTCCGCCAGCCGCGACAGCCTCATCAAGTGGTACTGCGACTACATGCTCGCCGAGTATAAGCGCATCTTTGCGCCCGGCGACGAGGCCGGCTCGCTCGAGAACGTCACGCCGCGCTACACGTACCTCAAGCGCAAGGTGTATGACCAGTTCCTCGCCGCGCACGCGCGCTACTTCGCGCCGGACTGGCCCGTGCAGACCGAGCTCGTGCGCCGCATTGCCGAGCGCACGACGAGCGATCTCACCGTGCAGATCGCGCAGCTCCAGAGCGCGCAGGGCGAGCACATCCAGATGCTGCTCACGACGATCCAGGAGAGCCGCGCGTTCGAAACATACACGCGCTCGCCGCCGGCCATCTCGAGCCAGCTCCTCCCGTACCTGACGCTGTGGGTCGAGTTCCAGGACCGCCAGCTCGGCGCGCGCATCGCCGGCTACGCGCGGCAGCTCACGCCGCCGAAGGACGACGACGAGGTTTTGCAGTCGAGCCGCGAGCTCGTGAACTTCTACCGCGCGCTGCTCGCGCAGCTCGACAAGGTGCAGCACGAGGAAAAGACCGTCGTGCAGCTCGCCGAGGTCATGGCCCGCAACCTCGGCAAGTACGCCGTGCGCGTGCTCGGCGCGTACCTGCCGCAGGGCGGCCTGCACACAAAGGAAGACATTGCTGTGGCCGGGCTTGTCGACGCAACCGCCGACTACATCATCGCCACAATCTACCAGCTCGAGCGCAACATGAACGCGCAGCTCAAAGCCTCCGAGCTCACGGACGGCGTGTTCGAGCAGCAGGCGCTCGGCCACTACCGGCAGGTCACGTTCAAGGTCGAGGAGATGTACATCACGTTCGGGCAGCGCTCGCTCGAGCCGCACTGGATCGAGCTCGCCGCACAGTACAACCAGCTGCGCGGCAGCAACCTCGACGTGAGCCGCGTCAGCCCCTACATGTCGAATCTGAACGCATACATCACCAGCATGCTGTACGAGATCTTCCACGCCGCGCCGACGCCGGGCATGATCTACAACGTGGGCAGCCGGCTCACGCAGGTGATCTGCATCGGGTTTGTGACGACGGCCATGGCGCGCGTGGCCAAGCCCGTGAGCGAGCAGCAGGCCGAGCAGATGCTGCTGGACCTCGGCAGCATCAAGACGACGGCGCTCGTCACGATGCTCGAGAGCGCGCCTGAGGAGGCGAAGCAGAAGAAGGGCGCGGCGCGGCTCGGGCGCCTGAACCAGCGCGTGCTCGAGTTCGTCGCGCAGGCCGAGGCGATTCTGAAGGTGCTCATGACGCCGGGCGAGCCGATGGAGACGTTTGTGCGCAACTACCAACTGCTCGTGAAGGACCGCGCGACGCTGAACTTCCGCAAGATCCTGGACGTGAAGGGCATCCGGTTCCAGGCGCGCGCCGTGGAAAAGTTCAAGATGATGGCGACGCAGGAGCCGAATCTCGACGCCGAGAACCCGCTGCTTATCCACATTCCGACGGTGCCGCCACCTGTGTCGACGACATACGAGACGGGGAACGGCTCGGGCTCGGGCTTCGGGATCAACAACTTCCGGCGCATCGGCGAGTTCCTGCGCCGCGACCACCAAAACTAGCGCGGCCGCGAAGACGGCCACGAAGACGGCCACGAAGACGGCCACGAAGACGGCCACGCAAACCGCCACGAAAACTGCCGGCACTGAACATACTAATTTGTACGGCGCCAGAGCCTAATGCTCATCGCCAGAGCCTAATGCACGGCGCCAGAGCCTAATGCACGGCGCCAGAGCCTAATGCACGGCGCCAGAGCGGCGCACAACGCTGTAAATTAACGCGCATCGCGCAACATTATTCGCATACAGATTTTGGTAGTTTATTTATAGAAGTCGAACTTGTCGACGTCGGAGCCGGTCTTGACCTGGCTCGAGTACGCCTCCTCCAGATCCTGCTGGAGAATGATGTACCGGTTCTTGCGGACGGCGCGCAGGCCGGCCTCCTGCATGATGGCGGCAATGATGGCGCCGCTGAGCGGGTCGTTGCGCATGATCAGCGAGTCGAGGTCGGCCTCGGGCGCGAGCGACATGTTTGCCGCGACGGTCGAGAAGATAAGACGCCGCTCTCGCCTGTCGCGCAGCGACGGGAACTCGATCTTGCGGTCGAGACGCCCGGGGCGCATGAGCGCCGGGTCGAGCGTGTCGGCGCGGTTCGTCGCCATGATGACCTTCACGTTCGACGACTGGTCGAAGCCGTCCATCTGGTTCAGCAGCTCGAGCAGAATGCGCTGCACCTCGCGGTCGGCGCCGGTCTGCGCATCGAAGCGCTTTGTGGCAATGGCGTCGATCTCGTCGATGAAGATGATGGACGGCGAGTTCTCGCGCGCGAGGCGGAACACGTCGCGCACCATGCGCGGGCCCTCACCCAGGTACTTCTGCACGAACTCGGAGCCCACGACGCGGATGAACGAGGCCGTGGTTGAGTTTGCGACGGCCTTGACAAGCATGGTCTTGCCCGTGCCGGGCGGGCCGTACAGCAGCACGCCGCGGGGCGGGTCGATGCCGACCTGCTTGTAGAGGTCGAACTCGGTGAGCGGGAGCTCGACGGCCTCGCGGATCTCCTGCTTCTGCATGTCGAGGCCGCCGACGTCGGCGTAGGTGACGTCGGGCTTCTCCTCGGCGCCGAGCATGGTGATGGACGAGTCGGCCTCGGGGGGCAGGATGTCGACGAGGGCGTTCGAGTGGCGGTGCAGCGCGACGCTGCTCGAGGCCTTGAGCAGCTCGCGGTCGAGCGTGGACAGAATGCGCACGGCGTAGTTCGAGCCCGTGGTCGACGAGACGATGCCCGTGTTCTGGTCAATCGCCTCGAGGAACTGGCCAATGACGAGCGGCACGCTCTGGATGCGCTTGACCTCCTCCTGCGCGCGCAGCAGCTCGCGCTTGAGGTGGCGTTGCTCGTCCTTGATGTAGTCCTCCTGGATGCCGAGCAGCTCGAGCTCGCGCGTGAGCGTCTTCATGCGGATGTAGGCGTTTTCATTTGCGGGGGCTGTGCGCGCCAGGTCCTTTCCCTTGACGGAAACAGGCGGCTCAATTCCCAGCTCTTCCATGGTGTGAAGCGGCGAGGGAGGCCGGGGCCCCAGCTGACTGACGGCGTGTCACTGCGGCGTGACGTAACGCATGACACAGCCACGAGCCGTTGAATAGCTGGTGAATAGCTCGTTAGTGGCAAGTGAATAGCCAGGTAATACCCAGGTATCAATTAGGCAATGGCCAGGCAATACCCAGTTGATAGCCAATTAAATAGCGAAGCGGCCAGCAAAAGGACACTAAATTGACTGCCACTGCGACAGCAGAGGTTCGCGCACTATTGCGCCACGCGACACCCAACCTCTCAAGAGTCCTGCTACACACCTAAACCACCCGCGCTACTTACGACCCCACTACTTATGACACCACTTATGACCCTACTTATGACCCTCACTACTTATCTACCGCTCGGGCACTGCGCGGCCTTGGACCGCGAGCGCCGCATGAGTAAGCGGCGCCCGCCTAGCGCGCGCGGACCAATTCCGCTGACTATCGCGCACCGACGCAAGGCGACACACGAATGGACGGAGCCACGCTACCCGAGCAGCTGCTGGGCGCCGCGCGCAGCAACAACGAGGGCCTCATTGAGGAGCTGCTGAAGGGCCGGTCGCCCGACGAGGTCGCGACGCTCATCAACACGACGCAGGACCCCGTCGGCAACAACGTGCTGCACATGGCGGCCCAGCACGGCAGCCTCGAGACATTGGACCTGCTGCTCGACCAGGAGGGCGTCGAGATCGACCCCAAAAACCGCCTGCACGGCAACACGCCGCTGCACCTCGCCGTCGAGTACGCCGTCAAGATCGGCAACGCCGACGTGGGCCAGCAGGTCGTCGACCTGCTCATCGAGTGCGGCGCGCAGCCGGACCCGCGCAACAATGCCGGCAAGAAGCCGATTGACATTGCGAAGGCCGCGAACGCGACCGGCATTGTGAACTCGCTGCGCGGCGCGCAGTACGCGGCCGAGATGCAGCGCGAGGCCGCGGCCGGCGTCGGCGACGTCGACGGTGTCGACCGCGAGGTCTCGTCCGATGAGGACGATGGCCCGGCCGACGGCGACGCCGAGGACGCGCCGCAGGAGGCGTCCAAGGAGGCCTCCGCCGAAGCATGAGTACAGTATTTATCCGTAAAACTTATCGGCCGTAGAACGCCACGCATCTAACGCTCGAGACCCAGCCCCTGAGGCTGATAAGACCTTTTGGATGGTCCTGCGCCCTTGGCATTATGTACCGAACCAGGTCGTACGTTGTGTGCGTCGCTGCCTGCAAAGCAACGCACATAACGCTGTTTAAGCTGCCTCGTTGATGGATGCGCACTTGGCATCAGTGCGCCATTCACAAGCTAGTCGGAAACACGCTAGTGCGTTGGCACCGGTTGCTGTCTGCACAGCATCGCACATCATCTTCGCACCTAACGCTCTTCTTTGAGCTGCCTCGTTGGTGAGTGCACTCGCGCAGCGCTCGTTTAGCGCGCACTCTTCTAACCAGCCGAATAAGCATTACTGCGGGTCGGGCTACTCACCACATAACTGCATCGTGCCCTTGATGGCGCTGCAACTGCTAGGACTGCTCTTTGCTAGCCCCACACGGCGTAACGTTAAACACGCTCGCTCGCTGGTACCCGGTTGTTAATACCCGGTTGTTGGTACCTCGCTCGTTGGTGCCCGGTTGTTGGTGCCCGGTTGTTGGTACTCGGTCGTTGGTAACTCGCTCGTTGGTGCCCGATTATTGGTACCCGGTTGCTGGTGCCCGGTTGCTGGTGCCCGGTTGTTAATACTCGGTCGTTGGTACCCGGTTGTTGATCGCCAGTACCTCGCTAGTCGCAAGCGCTTTGCATCTACGTCTTCGTGTACGTCTTCGTGTACGTCTTCGTGTACGTCTTCGTATACGGTAATGTGTATGAAACCGGCTATATTGTACTGACAGATTGCGCCCAAATCTGCTAGCGATCTGTCCAGCAAGTTAGCCAGCATTATGCTTTTGAAATGGCGCTCCTTCAGCCCCTCATGGTTCCGGCAGATCGAAGTCGTCTGCGGCCGTGCGCTGCCACCCCGCCGGCCACTCATTCTCCGTCTTCAGGTCGCTGTACCGATGCAGGCCGGCAAACCGCGCGGGCGACTTCGCGATCGCGGCGCGCACAAGCTCGATGCGCGACACGGCGCTCGGCCGGTTTTTGGAGCCCTGCTTCACGCCGCTGTTCAGCACCTCGCGGTGCTGCGGCGTCCACACGATGCTGCACGTCGACGGCACCGCACCGGCCGTTTTAGACCCGTCGAACTCGAGCCGTGTGCTCATGTAGTCGAACTTGTGCCGCGGCTCCCAGCGCGAGAACGCGCGATCGAAGTCGCTGAGGACGGCGGGACACACAAGCGAGGTCAGAAACACGTTCCGCGGCGCAAACAGGCGCCGCGCGGGGCTGAGCAGCAGGCCACGCGTCTGCCGCAAGCACAGCTTGTCTGAGCACGACTTCGACATCGTCAGCTGTGAGTCGACGCGGCCCGGTTTCGTGCGGATGTGCCCGACAACGTTGTAGTGGCCTCGGCCGCGAATGAGCGCGCCCGGAGCGGGCTGCGGCTCGTCCGCCCAGCTTTCGCCGCCGTTCAGCTCGCTCATCGAGGCGTCTCCGCACGGCGGCGCCGATACATACAGAAATACTTTGTCGATGTTGTCGAGGCCCGAGTCGATAACGTAGCGATTGAACGCGCGCACGGCCAGAATCTCTGCGTGGCAATCGTGGAGCACAATGCCTTGCGCGCCGGCGATTTGCGCCTCGGGATTCGCCTTAACCCCGGTCGCAAGGGCAACGCACTCCGGCGGCTGGTCGTCTACATGGGATACTACTATGCCTGCTAGGATGGTCCACTCGCGCACGCCGTTAGAGCGCACGCCGGGCTTTCCATTACGTCCGAGTTTACTATATGCATTTAAAACCAGCTGCGCGATGGCGTCGCCGTCGCAGCGCATTCCGTACTGCCAGCGCTGCGAACCCTTTTTTTTCAGATCTGGCGGATCGACTAAGCAACTGCGCGTCCGAACCCCAGGGCCACACAAAAATAGACCCATGACGTCGGGGCCCAATAGGATCTGCACAAAAGGCGCGCCCCCCCCTTTTTCAAGCCCTGAGTCTTATGCACCGGTGGCACAAATGGTTGTGTGCCATTGCTGCCATGCCCTTGCAGAAGCGCGCAGGTACACTAAACAGCCGCACGGCAGAGCGGCCGCCCCTGGGCTTGGCAGAGCCGCATGCTCGAGCGGCTGAGCGGCCAAACACGGCAATTACACGCGTACTTGCGCGCTCACTTGCGTGCGCACTTGTGCGGTGCGCTCGCGTGGCTATCGCTATCATTGTTGTACAGTGCTCGTGCCAGCGCCAATGGCAGCGACGCACCCGCCCTAGCCGCCGGAGCCGCGCGCAGTCCTTAGCTGGCTGCAGTGCAGCGCGGTTGCAGGGTAGCGATGCACATTGCGGGAGGATGTGGGATCGCGTACAGCCTATAATTAGCGTTAGGACGAGGGTTGGCGCAGGTGCTGCGCGGGGGCCCTGTCAGCAGCGATTAACGCGCAGGATAAGGCCGCGAAATGCAGTCCCAGCGAGCCTCACGTGCGGGACTGTCAGGGCACGGGCGCTTGTGACGCACAGAGACTGAGGTACGATCGCCTGCGGCGATCACAAGCGACATAACCCCAACCGCGACGCACAACGAAAACCATCGTTTCCCGCGCGCGTCTCAGGCCACCAGGTACAGGGAATGTGCGGAGATGCGTCACACAGCATAGCGAGCCGAGCGAGCAGGGCGTCGCATGGCCCGATTCGGGCGTGCGCAGCACCGCGGGACTCGGCGCCACGCTGCGCGCCTTCCGCCGCGCCTTCCGCCGCTTCCGCGCGGCGCGGCGCCGGCCGTTTACCCGCCAGCCGTCATCGCATCGCAAAAGACCCTTAACACAGATGAAGCCCTTAACACAGAGCATGCCTCAGGGTTGGCCTACGTCTGCAGCGCGGTTGTGCATAGAGCCCTACTACCCGCGCCAAGCAGAGCGATGACGCCGAAATGACTGTGAACGCGAGCAGCCAGGGGCAGCGGATTGGGGCCCGGCCGGCGCGCTTATATTTGCGGAGCATGAATCTGGGCTGGTCTGCCATCGACGTGCGCGGCCCCCGATCTCCCGAACCATGCGAAATTTGACCGGCCGGCCCGTCGAGTACCAGTCGCTGCAGGACGAGCGCAGCGACTCAATGGCGTCGAGCGGGCGCGACCCGTTTGAGGACGCAAACGCGGACGACGAGTTTGCCCCGTCGCTCGCCAGCACGAGCCGCAACCCGTCCGGCGCGGGCTACGCCGCGGGCGCCTACGGCTACCAACCAGGCGGCTACCAACCAGGCAGCTACCAACCAAGCGCCGTGCCGGCGTCCGTCATCTCCGGCTCGGATACGGATCGCTACCCGATCCGGCGCAGCCTGAACCCGCCGCACGCGGCAGGAAGCGCCGGCGTCTCGCGCTACAGCCACTCGGGCCCCAGCGAGACAAGCGAGCGCACAAGCAGCCTGTCGTCGAGCGCGCCGGACGACACGCACCCGTTTCTCAACCTCGACGGCTCGCCGTTCGGCGGGTACCCGGCGTCGGACTTCCTGCTGCGGCTCGACGAGAAGGAGAGCGACGACTATCTGCACAACCCGGACCCGATTGCCGACGCCGCCGACGACCTGCGCTGCCACCGCCTCGACCGCCGCGGGTGGGGGTGCCTGCTCGCGTTCATGGCGCTGATTGCCGGGTTCATTGCCGTGTTCATCGTGCTGCCCATCCTCGACTTCACGGGCCCCAGCACAAAGGTGCCCGCGCCGAACGAGGGCACGCGCTTGTCGCCGTACGAGTACAAGATTCTCGGCGCGCTGCGCTACGCGAACGGGCTCGTCGACAAGGACACGCCCAAGGAGGCCATGACGCACACGAGCTACACGGGCGAGGAGTGGCAGCTTGTGTTCAGCGACGAGTTCAACCAGGACGGCCGCACGTTCTACCCGGGCGACGACCCCGTGTGGGAGGCCGCAAACCTGTACTACCAGGCGACCACGGACCTCGAGTGGTACGACCCGGATGCCGCGTACACAGAGGGCGGCGTGCTGAAGATCCGGCTCGACGCGTTCGAGAACCACAACCTGTTCTACCGCTCGGGCATGCTGCAGTCGTGGAACAAGTTCTGCTTCACGCAGGGCTACATCGAGGTCGGCGCGCGGCTGCCCGGCAACGGCAAGTACCCGGGCCTGTGGCCCGGCTTCTGGACGCTGGGCAACCTCGCGCGCCCGGGCTACCTCGCAACGTCCGAGGGCGTGTGGCCCTACAGCTACAACGAGTGCGACGCGGGCATCACGCCGAACCAGAGCACGGGCGACGGGCTGTCGTACCTGCCGGGGCAGCGCCTGAACAAGTGCACCTGCTCGGGGTCGCAGAACGAGCACCCGAGCCCGGGGCTGGGCCGCGGGGCGCCGGAGATCGACATCTACGAGGGCACGGTGGCGACGCCGTCGGGCCGCGAGGCAAACGGCGTGGCGTCGCAGTCGCTGCAGATCGCGCCGATGGACATCTGGTACATGGTGGACTACGACTTCATTGAGATCCGGAACCACAGCGTGACGCAGATGAACTCGTGGAACGGCGGGCCGTTGCAGCAGGCGATCTCGGGCACGACGTACCTCAACGCAGACTGGTACGAGCAGAGCGACGCGCGCGCGTTCCAGCAGTACGGCGTCGAGTACATGAACTCGCGCGACACGGGGTACATCACCTGGTACGTCGGCAAGAACGTCTCGTACACGATGCAGGCCGGGGCGCTGTCGCCGAACGGGAACGTTGGGTGGCGCGACATCTCGCAGGAGCCTATGTCCATCGTCATAAACCTGGGGATCTCGAACTCGTGGGCGTACATCGACTGGGTGGACCTGACGTTCCCCGTGCTGTACGAGGTGGACTACGTGCGCGTGTACCAGCCGAAGAACAACATGTCGACGACGTGCGACCCGGATAACTATCCGACGGCGGACTACATCAAGAACCACCCGAAGGCGTACATGAACGCGAACGCGACGTCGTGGGCGGATGCCGGGTACGAGTGGCCCGAGAACACGCTGATGAACAAGTGCAAGGCGTGAAAACAACGTGCAAACTGCATAGCACGGCATAGCACGTTGTAGCACGGCGTAGAACAGCGTATCACAGCGTAACACGACGCGGGCAACTGCACGACGACGTGCAAACTGCATGAACACGACGTGGGCAACTGCAGGGCGTGAACAAGGCGTGAGCATTTAAGACGCACACGCTGGGTGTTAATTTATAGTATTGATTTATTAATTTTGGTAATTTAGGAATTTCAGGACTGGAGTGCGAGAGCAGGGCTGGCACGGAGCAAAAAGCTTAGTGCTCAAATAATAAGAGTAGTGGAGCGACAAAGGCACGTAGTGATGGTGTGACTTTATCGGGTACATTTGCAGTACTTTGTTGGCACTTTGTCGGCACACTTTTGTATTTAGGTGGTTGGCGCCCTTTCCTATACTTATTTTGGTGCACATTGTTGGTGCAGTTTGGCGCACATTGTCGGTGCAGTTTGGCGCAGTTCGTTGGTGCAGTTCGTTGTTATTATTGGCATTAGTTGTTGTCACTGAGCATGTTGTTGGTAAATGCAGTATTATTACCGGTAATCATAAATAGGAGGCGAGCGCCACTGAAACTACGTCTAAGTAGCCCAATGAAACTACGTCTGAATGGGCCAATGAAACTACGTCTGAGTGGACCAATGAGTCTACAATTGAATGAGCCAATGGACAAAAGCGGGCTTATCGGCGGCGCTTGCTCAGCACGGTGCCGAGAATCGCGGCGCCCGCGCCAATGACGGCCGCGGCGCCGCCGACAATCGCCATCCCCACAAGGCCCTCGTGGTTGAGCTTGTCCTCGATCTCCTGGCGCAGCTGCACAATCTGCCGGTTCTGCGGCTCGTACTGCAGCAGGACGTCGGCGTACTTGCGCGCGGCCGTGTAGTCGCCGAGCTTGAACGAGCCGATGGCGAGGTAGTAGAGGCACTCGCGGCGGCGGCTCGGCGAGTCGCTGTAGATGGCGGTGAGCAGCTCGAGGCCGCGGCGCTGGTCGTCGCTCGCGTCGCTCTTCACGAGCCCCCACGCGAGGTTGAAGCGCGTCTGAATCGAGGCGTCCGGCAGCTCCTTCTGGTACTGCTTCACGAGGATCTGCAGCTCCTCGGCCGGCAATGGCTGCGAGATGTCGCCCAGCGTCGGGTAGTAGCCTTTCTCAGAGCTCATGGGCGGGCCAGGCAGCAAACAGCAGAGTGGCAACTAACCAGACAAACTGGAAGCCAACCAGGCGCCTCCCCACGCTTGGGAGAAACCCCGGCCGCCGGGTCGAGCCGCATGTCGGAGCGCGCGCGAACCCTCGCCCCGGGCGCGCGGTGGAAAGTCGTCGAGTTTTGCACCAGCACCGGATTCCAGCACCGGATTCAGCAGCAGCGGACTCAGCGGCAGCGGCCATGGTCACTAACATTATGGGAAAGTCGTTCCGCGGGAACGTGCTTGTGCGGCAGGGCCTGGCGCAGAAGTTCTTCGGCGTCGGCCCGCGCACGGCCGCCGAGGTCTGTGCGAAGCTCGGGTTCTATCCGCACATGCGCATGCACCAGCTCGACGAGCCGAAGGTGATGATGCTCACAAAGGAGCTGTCGACGATGAAGATCGAGACGGAGCTGCGCAGCGAGGTGCTGGCAAACATCAAGATGAAGGTCGACACGGGGTCGTACCAGGGCCTGCGGCACAGCCAGGGCCTGCCTGTGCGGGGCCAGCGCACGCGGACGAACGCGAAGACGGCGAAGCGGCTCAACAAGGTCGAGCGCCGCATCTAGCGAGCTAGCGCCAGCTACCTCGATCTAGCGCCAGCTACCGCGATCTAGCGCCGCTACCGCGAACTAGCGCGAACTACCGCGTACTAGCGCGTGCGTGTGTCTTCTGCACACTTGTATATAATTTATTTCAGCTAGCGAAGCGCAGCGGGAACTTGGTAGTAGCGGCCGGAGGATGCGGTTTAACGCAGCACCGCCAGTCTGTTCTACCGTTGACTTCCGCCCGCTGCCCCCACCACCAGTTAGTTCCACCACTTACAATCTACTCTGCCTAGATTCATAATTGAAGCTCATCCGCTGTGCTTAACTTGAGCTCGTTAAGTATGGTAGCACGAGGAAAAAATTGAAATCAAGAGTTAATACAATAGATGCGAGATATAAGTTACAAGAGTGAGGTGAGGTGCAAGGCCCGAGCTCGCGACAAATGGAAGCAGTCCGGTCTTGCTGCAGGGGATGTGTGCGTTGGATTACTAGAGTCTCTGGTCGCTAGGAGAACATCCAGTCATGGATATCCTCCCAGGCAGCGGGCTCAAAGGCAGTCATGGACCGCTGGATCTCGAATTTCGAGGCCCTGGGCGAGCCCCGCGACTCGCCAAAGTCAAACGGAGACAGCGAGACGTCGATATCGAGTGACTGTATTGGACGTCGCGGAGATCCAAACACGGCAGGGCTTTCATAACCCAGGACGTTTCCTAGATTCAGCCCCATGTTAAAAGACGGTGTGCCAAGAGGCCCTGGTTGAGTAGGCCCTGGTTGAGTAGGCGTGGCGGCAGTGCGAGGTGGCGTGCGCTTCGGAGAGGCTTGCGATGAGGCATTATTCTCATTAACACGACGGGTCGGTGTATTGGGCTCATCCCGCTCGCTGGCCGGCGAAGTGCGCACTCTTCGGAACCGCGTGCGGGCGCTGAACTCGTCCGATGCTACGCCGAACTCATAAGCGCCAACAATACAGAGTTCCTCTGCCGCCTGCGTTACGCGGTAGACGCATTGCGTCACGGCCAAGGCCTCGATGGCGGCCGTAGCGTAGCCCGGCTCGCAGTGCTCGAGCCGGTTCAGGAAGTCGCCCCAGAAGTCGGCGCGGAAGGGCACGTTTACTGCCTCACAGTCCTGCTCCCTGCCGCGGCCGAGGATACGTTGAAATGTGCAGGGAGTTTCGCTGCGGAGCAGTTCCTGACCACGGCTACATACAACAGTGCGCACAACATACCGGTGCTGCCATGCGCCGTCCATTGCGACAAGGAACTGCACGTCGCTTGAATATTCGGACGATGGAGAGGTGGTAGCAGAAGGCGTAGGCTGGGCAGCAAGATGCAACGAGCATGACGCGTGGACAACCTGGGCGCCATTGAGCATGCCGTCACGGTGCAAAGTGCCGAGCTCACCGAACTTTCCCAGCAGCTGCTCAATGGGCTTCGGGCGCGTCGGAGATTCGTAGCATGCGCGCAAGAGACGCGTATACATGTGGACGCCGGTGCTGGAGCGACGGGCCATGCGGAAGACTATGGGCAGGCCACGATCACTGCCGAGGTCAATGGACGTGGACGCGGTGCGGCGATGTCGGCGCTTGAATTGGGTCTGCGGCGGCTCGACAAGCGCAACAAGGCTATCCTCGGGCGGCACAGATGCTGCTGGTGCAATGGCAGGCTCGACGAATGCATCGTGGTGGTGCAACGGCTTCGGGTGCAGGAGTGGAGCGTCCGGTGCGGGTGCCGAGTCGGGCCCTGCTGGTCGCGAGATGTGGGCCGCGGCAGCAGGACCCGCGGATGAGTCCGTGGGCATGGATGAGTGATGTGCAGCAGCCGCGTTTGCGACATGCGGCGGCTGCGTCTGGAGCGGCTCGGGGCCCGTGATGGAGCTTGCGGCAGAGCTTTGAGAAGGCGCCGGGGCCTGGCCAGACTTATCCTGGTCGCGCTGCTTCTTCTTCATGAGGCTGTGCGTGTAGTTAGCCTGGGCCTGCATGAGGAAGGCCGGCTCGGGGGCATTGCCCTTTGCTGCGCGCATCTTCGAGACCAAGTGCGCGAGGGACTTGACGGCCATTTCCGGGCCGGGCTTGTCGTCGCCGGATTTCGTGGGCTCGTCCCTGGGCTTGAGGAGCTGCAGGAACTCGGTGTCTTCCTTGAGCAGCTTCTTCAGGACCTGGAGATGACTGGAGACCTGCTTGCGCGTGCGGGCCTGGCCCGTCTTGTACTCGACGTAGTCAGCGATGAGCTCGTTGCGGCCGCGCTGCTTGCGGTCGACGAGGATTTTATGGCGCTGGACGCCCGGGACAAGCCAGACGGCCTCCATGAACGCGAGCTCGACGTCGGGGGGCCAGATGACCTTCGACTGCTCGGTCTCCTCGACGGCCTGGCGCATGATGTACTGATTATACGCGGCGTAGCGCTTCTTGAAGTCGACGGTAAACGGCGAGTCGGCCTCGGTTGGCGTGGCGCGCGGCTTCGGCATTGGTGGCGGGCCCTTGGACACGCGACCCGGCGGGATGCGCGCACCAGCGTGCGCCGCGAGAACATTAGACGGCGGCGCGAACGAGAGCGGCACCGACGGCATGGCGCCGCGCGGGCCCATGCGCTGCGCGCGCGCGTGGCCCGGCATGACCGGCATCATGGGCATCATCGGCGAGGAGGACATGCCAGAAACGGGGCCGTGCATGGGCGTGAGGTGCGACATGGGCGCCTGGGGCACGGCGTAGTGCGGCGACATCTCCGGCATGGGCATGGACGCCATGGCGTGGGCCGGGACGGGGCCGAGCGCGTCCTGTGCGGCGTACGCGTGCATGGACGCGGCGCGCGGGCCGGCCGCGCCCGCGCGGGGGCCCGCATGAGGACCCGCGTGGGGGGCCGGCGCAGGCCCTGCGGCAAGCGCGGGCCCCGCGGCAGGCATCTGGACGGCGTAGGCAGACTTGCGCGGGGCCGTCTGCGGCGGAGTGATCTCGAACACGGACGGGAGCAGCGCGCCGTGTGGAGGCGGCTGCTGCGCGACGTGCAACCGGTCGGCCCACACGGGGGTGACGGGCGTCATTGGCGCAGTGTTCGCGCTGGGCTGGCGGGACATGCGCGCAATGGAAGCAATGTGCCTTGGGGAAACAATGCGCGTTCCGGGTGTCGGGGCCGGCCGGGTGGAAAGTGTGGGTGTTAAGGCGTGGAGCGCGGCCGGGAAGTGTGGCCCGGCCACGGGATATCCACTCCAGTCGCGTTCATAACAGATGAGATAAGCGCCGGACGCGTCGCGCCGGCGGCCTCGGGCGCCGCGGGAAAAAAGGGGCTGCGCGCGCGACGTGCGACGCCGCGCGCGCTGTTTGGGGCCAATTTGCGGGCCCAGCGCGTGTGCGCGCCGCGGCGCGGCCTGTGCGCGCGGCCGCGGCCCTGCGCGCAAGTTGCTCCGTCGCGAAAAAAATCCGCCCTAACCCGCGTCTCGACGCTATCGATTAGGGCAGTCCGGCTGCAGATGCGGGCGAGCACGGGTGTGGAGAACCGGCGCGTGCGAGCTGAATCCGGACGGCGCGGCGAGCGCTCGGCGCCCGCGCAATTCGCGTTCCGGCATTTCGCCAGCGTGTGCGCCCGTGCGCGCGCGTGCGCGCGGTTATCGCCGCGTGCAGGCGCAGGCCTGATCTGATCTCAGCGGTGCATGACTCGCGTGATTCAGTCTGGGTCCGGCTCTGCCGGCGCATCGAGCCGCAGCGCATGGCTTGATCCGGGCAGCAGGATTGCCTGCTTTGGCGTGCTAAACTGTTTCTGTTAAACTTCTATAGAATTCAATTGTAGTTGGTCGGTGCTCGCGGCGAGTGAAACATTGCTGCATGGAATCGCGCTCGCCCGTTAAATTGTTAGCACGCGCGTCGCTTGACAGCGTGCCGCGATGTGTCGGCGAGGCGTCGAACGTCGCCCGAAACAGCGCCCGAACATGGCTTCTGAGCAGCGCCCGAAGCGCGCCCCGAATTCCCAGCACGCCTGCCCCAAGCCGCCAGGCTCGTATTCGGCGCCCGGGGCCCAGAGGCCGCCTCGAGCCGATCCGCTCGAGGCGAGCGGCATCGGCGGCACCTGACCCAGCCCGCCTGACAGGCCGTCGTCCGTCCTGACACACCGTCGCCCACCTAACACACCGTCGTCCACCTGACAGACTTTCTGTCCACGTGACACGCCGTCGCGCCTGGGGTGCGCGGGGGTCGCTCGTATTTACAGTCAGCGCGCGACTAAGCCGGACAGTCGAAGTCTGCCCCAGCGTTTCAAAATGCCCGCCGACATGGACATGGACGGCGCAATGGCCGGCGGCATGGACCACAACCATGCCGTCAGCTTCCAGATCAACGTCACGTTCCTCATGTTCGTCCACCTCGCAACGCTGTTCGCCGCGTTCGGGCTCGTGTACCCCTACGCGTTCGCGTGCAAGCAGGCGCGCATGCCGCAGCGGCACCTCATTCTGTCGCTCGTCGGCGCCGCGCTCGCCGTCGTCGGCTTCTTCACGGGCCACTTCACCGGCGTCGACGGCTACAACTCGTGGTACGCCGACATCGGCTGCATCTTCGCCTGGGCCGTCACCGCAGGCTCGCTGCTGCTGCTCGTCTACGTCCCGAAGGGCATTCTCTCGCACCTGCGCAACGCCATCAACATCGCCCACACCGCGGCCTCCATCGCGCAGCCCCTCGTGTGCTGGGTCACGACGGGCCTCAGCATCATCACCCTGCTCGGCTACTGCAGCTCCGCGGGCGATCACGTCGGCCAGTGCCTTGCCCACGGCATCATGGGCACCGCCTTCATCGTGTACGGCGTGCTGCTGCTCGTCATGATGTACTGCGGCCAGCGCTTCCTCCAGCGCGTCAACCGCAGCCAGGAGTACTTCGACTCCATGGTCATCATGATCTGGGGCATCATCAACACCTTCACCGAGCACCGCTGGGGCCAGCCCTGGAACCACGGCGACGTCCAGCACACGTCCATGGGCGTCGTCTGGTGGGCCATGGGCGCCCTCGGCGTCTACATGTCGTGGGACCGCGTCAACAACAAGCCGCAGCGCACCCACCTCCCGGCCCTCATCATCCTGGCCACGGGCTACTCCATGATGACCCACGTCCAGCACCTCAGGGTCTCGACAAACATCCACTTCATGTTCGGCGTCGTCCTCGGCCTCGCCGCCCTCGCCCGCATCGTCGAGATCTCGTTCGTCCTCAAGGACCAGCCCGTCGTCGGCGTCGACCCCGTGTCGTGGCAGTTCCTCACGCCCATCTTCATGGTCGAGTCCGGCATGCTCTTCATGTCTGCCACCGAGGAGGCCATGGAGTTCCTCGACAACCAGTCCATCATGGCCGCGCCCTACGTGCTCGTCATCTCGTCCATCGCCTCCCTTGTCTTCCTGGCCGCTTTGTTCGTCATCCAGTCCTACATGAGCATGGACGCCCGCGAGAAGCTCAGCAAGGAGTCGGACGAAGGCGTCGAGCTGCCGTTTCTGCGCCGCCACGACGAGCCTGACTCGCTGCAGGCCCACGACTTCGAGCTCAGCGACTGATTTGCACATACAACTTCTTTGCGTCGACCGAAAACAGTATTTTCTTTGCCATGTTTATACCCGAACCATCCCATGTAGCTCTACTATTTTATGACAGCATGCTTTCCACGCACTGCGCGTTTCGGCACATTTATGCACATCCGTAATCATAACGCATGTCCTGTGGCCCTTGCATATGACACCCTTACACACCCCTAACGGTGCGCTCTACAACTGGGCTAAAGCTCTCGCTGACTCAATGCCGTGCACCATCAACCTCAGTCGAGGTTGAGTTCGAAGTAGCTAAATTCCCGGTAATGTCATGGCTGCCCTTCCAAACGCTGGGCTTATACTCAGCGCCTTGCCACGCCCGCAGCACAAAAACTAGCCCAAAGTGCAATTCGGCGAGTACTTAAATAGAGTCGAGAGTCAAATGCGCGCTCAGGCGCCGCAAAACTGCTGGCGCACTCGCGCTGGCCGCGTGGCACCCGGCGCCGGCGCACCTCTCGCTTATCTACTCATCGGGCAGGCGGTCCCCGATCGTGATCTATATTAGCACGAGAGAAACCCGTACCCAGTACCACCTCACAAAAGCTGCATTAACAGGGCTGATCCACTGCCTCTCTATCCGCATTGCCGCTCGGCCCCAAATGGTGCTGTTTAAGCGCAAGGCCGTCACAATCCCCGCGCCGCGGCATTCGCCCACGGATCCCAATCAGGACGTGTGGTTCATTCCGGAAACACTCGAGTATTTCGTAACCTACGATGCGTACTTGGAGCGCCTCGACTTCTACTCGCAGAAGAAGTTTATTTGCGAGCTGTCCGGTGCGTCGTGCCTCACGTATTTCGACGCGCGCGCCAAGGAGCTCGCCGAGACCGAGAACGTGCTCGAGCGGTTTCCGGAGCCGCTCAAGAAGCCCATCCTCGAAAAGGTGCATTTCTCGTTGACCACGCGCCTCGACCAGCTCGTGGACGAGGTCTACAGCCACATCAGAGACAAATTTTTCGTCGGCGAAGTTGTCACGGTGCGGTTCGAGGAGCAGCGCGTCAAGGCCGAGGTCATCAAGGCCGAGAACGGCCTGTACCAGGTCGACGACGGCAAGCGCATTCTCGAGGGCGATGCGACGCAGCTGCTGCGCGACCGCAAAATTGTCTCGAAGCTCACGCTGCGCGCCTTTATCAAGCACGCCGCCAGCCGAGAGCAGTGGTCGGGCTCGCCCTGGATTGCCCGGCCCGAATACGTCAACAAGTACGCGCTGCCGACAGAAATGGGCGAGGAAGTGAGCCGCGTTTACGAGCAGCGCGCCGCCGAGCTCGCGGCCGAGGAGGCGCCGCGAAGTAAGCGCTCGGAGCGGGGCGACAAAACTGCGAAGGACGGCTTCAAACACATCAAAACGCAGTTCCGCGACGACGATCTCTTCCACCTCGCGCACCTTTGCGGCGACGAGGGGATTTACAGCTTTCTCGAGGCCCAGCAGCAGCTCCGCCCGTGGCCTAAGTGGCACACAGATGAGCGTCTCAACGAGCTCGAGGAGCGCGGCCAAATCGGGCACGCCATGGAGACGTGGCTGTTTACGCACTTGTACAATGAACTGCTTGGAATCGCTCCAGAAAAGCTAATGACATTCGACGACTTCATTGACGGTATGCGGCAGCCCGAAGTCCCGCAGCAAATTGCCGACCTGCACGAGGCCGTGCTTAGCCAGCTCGTCGCCGAGGACGAGACCGAGCTCAGCGTTCCGCTGCCACAAGTAGAAGAGCCCGTGAAGCGAAGTCGCGGCGTAGGGCGCCCGCCTAAGCGACGACGAAAACCAAAAGATGAGAACCCGAAGGAGAGTGCTGAGCCGGAGGACACAAAGGACGCTAATAATGATGACAAGGAAGACGAGGATGAAATGAGAGATGACGATGGTGACGACAAGGATGCAAGGGACGACACGGTAGAGCCTTCGGAGTCTGTCGAGCCGATGGAGCCCGCAGAGTCCGAGGAGCCCCCGGAATCTGTGGGGCAATCAGTCGAGCCCGCAGACCCGAGCGAGCCGCGCGGAGACCAGCACTCCGACACAGAGATGTCAGAGCCTACAGAGCGGCCTGAGGCCGCACTGCTCACTATTGACGGTAAGTCCTGGATCGAGCGCATTGGGGCGCGTGAATATGCGAATGGCGGTTGGCAACAGCTTCTTGCCTGTGTACTGCATGAGTTCGAGGCTCGCCGTGAGGCGCATCCTTACACTGCAGAGGCGCTTGCCGTGCTTGCTCCATCAGCAGGAGAGACGCCGACTTTGGAGGCCGCTGCAGAAGCTTACAGAGGCCTCTCTTTTTCGTTGCGCATACATGCCCTTCTCGTACTTGTTCGAGCCCTCTACGCATCCTCGTCGTTGCGCGAGTTTTTGGACAGTCGATTCGAACAGGCCAACCGGCTTCGACGACGAAACCTCGGCAGGGATGTGCGCGTCATCCATGAAAATCTGAGAAACATGCAAAAGATGACGGCGAGACGACGCAAGCTTTACGAGGAGGAGCTTGAGGCTCAGCTAGAGACTGGAGTCTCGCAAATAGAGGCTGCGGCCGCAGCTAAGGAGGCTGCCGATGCCGTCGATGACGGCGCCGGTACGCTGGCTGAGCTTGAGGAGCGCGTGGCCGAGCTCCAAAAACAGTACGAGGAGACGAAGCATGAGGCAGACCAGGCGCATGCGCAAATAGCGCGCTTTGATTGCCAGCGCATGCGGCTAATTGGCAAGGACCGCTTTTTTAACCGGTACTGGTGGTTCGACAACAACGGAGTCGAACTCAGCAAGGGGTACGCCATGGGTCGCTTGTGTGTTCAAGGTCCGACTGCAGAGGACATTTCCCAGTTTCTCGACTCGAAGGAGTACTCGGACGAGTTTGTCACCTTCCGGGCTCGCGTGCTAGAGTCGATCAAGGCTGACGCAGAGGCTAAGTCGGCGAGTTCACGTCGGAAGGGTCCATTGCGTGCTGCAAGAACTGTCAGCGCCCCCGCGACCTCTGAAAATGTTGACCATATCGAGAAGCGCATCCGCGAACTGCTCGAAATCAACCAGACAATGGGCGGGCTGACTGAGAGCCAAACGTGGGAGCTCCGAGCTCTTGAAACCGAAGCTCGGCGCATTGGCGCTCTCGATGATCCGGGCTCGAGCGCGGGCACGGTCGCGCAGCCCACTCCAGCACAGTCGCAGGGTGCGGCAACAGCGGCAACTAGCGAGGTGACATCTGCTATTCCTGTTCAGCAGTCGCATAGTCTTCAGCAGGCTCAAGCTGAGCAAGCTCAACTGGCCCAGCAGGAACAGGAAGCTCAGCAGGCCCAGGCTCAGGCCCAGGCCCAGGCTCAGGCCCAGCAGGCTCAACAAGCCCAGCTTCAGCAACAGCAGCAGCAGCAGCAAGAGCAGCAGCAGCAATATCTTGCATACCAGCAGCAGCTGGCCCTGGCCCAGGCTCAGGTGGCTCAACAAAATGCACAACTGCCCCAAACACTGTTGTCTCTTGGCCAGCCACAGCAGGCCGCCATGCAGCCGGACAACGGGGCTGTTCAATGGGTCTACCAGCAGACCGCTTACGGACCCGTGCTAGTGCCTATGTCGACGCAGCAATACCAGCTTCTCATGCAGCAGTACGGCTACCCCGTGCAGCCTGGCGTCCCGCCTGATGCGTACCAAGCGTATTTACAGCAGGTGGCCATGCAGCAGAGCCTCGTGGCGCAGCAGTATCCAGGATTCCAGCCATATATGCAGCAGCAGGGCTACCCAGCGGGCTATCCTGCACCCGTACCGCCGGCGCAGGCGCCGCCTCAGCTGCCCCAAATAGCGCCACAGACACTGCCGGCCTTACAGCCTCAGGCGCCTCCACCACCGGCGGCGGCACCTCAGGCGGCTCCAGTACTTCAAGGACAACCGCCTCCGCCCGCGCCGCAACCGCCAGTTGCGCAAGTGCAGCAGCCTATAGCTACGCCGGCAGGAGGACAAGCAGCACTGCCCCAGTCACTTCAGCCACAGCCGCAGCCTTTGCAACCACAGCAGCCAGCACAGCCAGCACAGCCTGCTCAGCCTGCTCAGCCTGCACAGCCGACTCAACCCGCAGAGCCAGCACAGCCGACTCAACCCACAGAGCCAGCCCAGCAACAGATTCAGCCTGTTCTGCCGCAGTCTAACACGCCCGAACGAAGCCAAGCTCAAGCCGCTGTCGAGGAAGCTCCTCAACAACCTCAGTCTTCGCAAGGAGTGGCGGGCAATGCAGAGCCGTCTTTGCCAGAGCAGTCCGGTTCGGCTGCTGAGCAGCAAAACGGAGTCACGGAGGCCGAGTCAGCTACGAAAGAGGCTGTTGCAGCCGAGAGCACTGCGCAGGCCAGTACCGGTGAGGTACCAAACTGTGCGCAGCATAAAGATGCGCAAAACGGCAGCGCTAACGCTGAGCAGAACGGCGAAAAAGCCAAAGGATCGGGACAGTCTCAGGACGAGCCGGCCGAAGTCAAGGCCGAGCTGGCAGACACAGAGCCTAGAAACGGCCAGGCAGACGTGAAGACAGAGGCTGCGACGCCGAGCCGCGAGCAGCCTGAGCAAACCGAGCAAACTGAGTCGCCAGCGAAGCCCGAGGCCGGAATAAAAGAAGACGCGGAAACCACCAAGAGCCCCAGTCGCGATGAGAACGGAGCTGCAGAGCACGAAGAGCCGAAGCTCGAGGCCAAAGTCACACCGAAGGACATCATGGCGATGTTCGAGGGCGGGCAGGCGCTTGTGTCGCCGCACCAGTGGCGGTTCTACGAGACGCCCGACGAGCTGCGGGCGCTGCTGAAGTACCTGCTGAACCTGGGCACGCGGGAGGCGCGGCTTGTTCCCGAGCTGCGCAAGCACGAGGTGCGCATGCGCGCGTCGCTGACGCGGCGGCTCGAGGCACTGAACCTCGCGCCGCCCGAGACAAACGGCGAAGCGGCCTAATCGCGCTCTCGATGTGATTGTAAATTATATATTATTATTATTATTCTTGTTATGCTCCGCCTCAGCCTCCGCGCACGAGCGGGACAGACTCGGTCTTTTGCGTGGCCTTGTTGCCAGATGCATCTTCGCCCTCGTCGGCCGAGCCGCAGCCGCAGTCGTACTTGTCGAAAATATATGCACAGTCGAAGATCTCCTTGCCGAGACGCTTGTTCACCTTGTTGTGGGCGTCGCAGCCCCACATTACCGCCGTCTTGCGGGTCGCGAGCTGCGGCGGGTGCTGCCGCAGCAGCTCCTGGAAGTGCTCGGCACACTCGCGGCACGGATACACGCGCGAGAAGAACTTGAGGTACGTGCTGAGCGTCTGGCGGTCCTCGTCCGTGGGCTCCTCGGGGTACTGAGCGAGAATTGTGTGCAGCAGCTTCCACCCCGCGTTGCCGACCTGGGCGCGGATGGTCTCGTTGGGCATTTTGGCCATGATCGGCTTGCCTGCGGCGAGCTCGTCGAGCGGCAGCAGTGCCGACGACGTGTCGATTGCACCGCCCACGTCCGCGCCGTGTCCCGCGCTCGGCGGATGCTCCTTGGCCGGCGCCGCGCGTTCAGGCTCGTGCGGTATGCTGGCGGTGTCTTTTCCGGGCACCGCGCTGGCGGCGTCGTTGCCAGGCTTCAGCTTTTGGACATGCGCGATGGCGCTGGACGTGTCGAACGAGCGCGAGAAGTGCACAAGACCAACAATGATGAGCACAATAGCCACGAACGATAATATTGGGTGTCTTCGAGCCATTGCTTGTGCGGCAGAAGCGAAAAGGGCGTTGCGGCAAAACAGACACGCGTAGATTTGCGGTTAATACGAGACGCGCCTGCGGATCTGCTGCGCCAGGCGTATCACGTGGCGACCGTAAATTAAGATCGCATGCAAAAAAATCGGGATTTGGGAAGCGGAGGGCTGACAGATATTCCCCACACTGCTGGCCGCAGGTTTACTTTGATTCGCCTCGGTCCTGTTCTGGCAAGCGGAGTCCCCTTTTGCGTATATTTGTACTGTGGATTGCTATTTTGGGGAGGATATAGGGGACGCTGTCTAGTTGCGTCACTATGATGCGACGCATAACTATGGTGCGACAGCTTTGCCTCCCAGTGTCGCGCGAACCGGTCCAGCTCAGGTGGATTACGCCGCCGTTAGAAACACGCGCTGCTGCTTGCTTGCCCTGTCTCTTCTAGGTGCCGAAACCATGCTGGCGGGGGGTTACGCCACTGCCCTAACCATGCGCGGACGGCTCTGCCTAACCCTTGGAGGCATGAGCACCTGAACGTTAAGCGTATGTGCTCACGAATTTGGGCCGCGGTTCTGGAGAGGCCCTCTGTGAGAGCGGGTATTGCATTGTGTAGAGTGCTTCGTTGATATGCACTAGTTTGTGCCGTAAATGCGGACGGTCCAGCAAATATGCTGGGAGTGCGTTATCGTTGACATGCATAGACCTGATCGGCTTGCGCTTGGGACCCGGCTCCGTTTTTTTCGCCTAAGAGATCGCCTAAAAGCTGTTTTTCCGTCTCACTTTCGGAGGCTTACAGTCATTAAGACGCTCCTCGCAGAGCCCAGTATTGTAGAGCCCGGTATTGTAGTGCGCACCTATCTTCAAGCGCTTTATATACTATACTAATCACCTGTTATCTTGTTGATAAATGCATCGAATCCGCCGGCAAAACGCACCAAAACCGATCGCACCGCCCTGTTCACATGGCGCCGGCCCCAACACCGGCCGTCAAGCGCCGCGGTCCCCGCATGCCTGCGCGACCGGAGCAGCCACGTGGTCTCCAGAGATACGGTCACATGCAGATCGAGATAAAAGTGTCATATTTACATTCGGTGGAGCCCGTGAAAAATCGCTTTGACGGCCGCACAAGCAATGAAAATCAGCGACAAACTGGCGGCGCGCGAGCCCGGGCGCGTGTCGTACTCGTTCGAGTACTTTTGCCCCAAAACCGAGCAGGGCGTGTTCAACTTGATCGACCGCATCGACCGCATGGTGAAGCTCGACCCGCTGTTTGTGGACGTGACGTGGAACGCCGGCGGCTCGAGCTCGGCCGAGACGACGCTCGAGCTGGTGGAAGTCGCGCAGAACGACCTGAAGGCCGATACGTGCATGCACATGACGTCCGTCGGCATGTCTGTGGAGGAGGTTGACGACGCGTTGAAGCAGGCGTTTGACGTCGGGTGCCGCAACATTCTTGCGCTGCGCGGCGACCCGCCGAAGCCGCGCAGCCCCGTGCCGGGCGAGCCCGAGGTGCGCGAGCCGTTTCTGTACGCGAAGGACCTGGTTCGGCACATCCGCAAGCGCTTTGGCTCCGACGTCTCAATTGGCGTCGCGGGCTACCCCGAGGGCCACCCCGAGGAGGCGGATCTTGATCTTCTTGTGCAGTTTCTGAAGGAGAAGGTCGACGCCGGCGCGGACTTCGTGGTCACGCAGATGTTCTACGACGCGGACCTGTTTGTGAAGTGGTGGCAGAAGGTGCGCGAGGCCGGCATCACGGTGCCGATTGTGCCCGGCATCATGCCCGTCTCGGGCTGGGCGTCGTTCCTGCGCCGCGCGCGGTGGTGCCAGATCAATCTGCCGCCGGCGTGGGTGGCCGAGCTCGAGCCGCTGTCGCACGACGACGCGGCCGTGCGCGCGCGGGGCACGCAGCTTGTGGCCGAGCTGTGCCGCGACATCATGGCCCGCACGGACATCACGCACCTGCACTTCTACACGATGAACCTCGAGAAGGCGGTGCTCATGTGTTTGGACGAGCTTGCCGTGGCGCCGAGCGAGTCGGCGATCGAGGAGACGCAGGTCACGCACGCGCAGGCGCAGGCGCAGGCGAAGTTGCGGCGCCGGCGCGGGTCGTCGCTGAACAAGGTGAAGCCGATCCACTGGAAGAACCGGCCGCTGTCGTACTCGTCGCGCACGGCGGACTGGGACGAATTTCCGAACGGGCGCTGGGGCGACTCGCGCTCGCCGGCGTTTGACGAGCTGAACGAGCTCGACGCGCTGCTCAAGGTCAGCTCTGCGTCGGCGCGCAAGCGCTGGGGCCACCCGACGAGCGCCGCCGACGTCGGGCAGCTCGTGCAGCAGTACGTCCGCGGCGAGCTGACGTCGCTGCCGTGGTCCGACGCGGCGGCGGCGCCCGAGATCAAGGCCATCGAGTCGCAGATCCTGCAGCTCAACGACGGCCGCCGCGACTGGTTCACCGTGAACAGCCAGCCCGCCGTCGACGGCGTGCCCTCGACGGACCCCGTCCACGGATGGGGCCCCAGCCACGGCTACGTGTACCAGAAGGCGTACGTCGAGCTCATGATCAGCCCCGAGCTGTGGGAGCACATGCTGCTGCCGCGGCTGCAGCAGGTGCCGCAGCACGAGGCGACGTACTACGCGGTGCGGGCCGGGACGGACCGGCTCACGACGAACGCGCGCGACGACGAGGTGAACGCCGTGACGTGGGGCATTTTTCCCGGCAAGGAGGTCGTGCAGCCGACGATTGTCGAGGGCGCGAGCTTCATGGCGTGGAAGGACGAGGCGTTCCGCATTGCGCTGGAGTGGTCGCGGTGCTACCACGCAAACACCGAGCCGCAGCAGTTTCTGACGCGCATTGCGCGCGAGTGGGTGCTTGTGAACATTGTGCACCACGACTTCCACTCGCGGGACAAGGTGTTTGAGCTGCTGCGCTGAAAAGCACCGCCACAAAACTCAACCCCTATTTATTATCGACGCTCAACACGCCGATGATGACGGCGGGCCCATTCGATTCAACTCTACCGATTCAACTCTGCCCGCCGTGATTGCTGGTATGTATGTGCGTGTTGCATATGCATAGACTCTTTAACAGAGTCGCCGTTAGTGTATAGGCTCTGCCGTAGACTGTATATTTAGCTAACAATCACCAACACCAACCACCAACGTGAGCACTGACCGAACGACATGTACACTGGCTTAGAACGCCTACAAAGCGCACAAGTTCAGCGCGCGCAGTTTAGCGCGTGCACAAGCTCAGCGCGCGAGCGCGCGCACAAGCATTGGCATAAGTTCAGCGCATGGGTGCAAAGCGGGCGCGTGTTGAACGCAACACACAATATATACGCATTGTGATGACCTACAAATGCACTACAAAATACAAAATACAAAGCCAGCACTCTACACTACGGTCTGATTCCCCGCGTTCCGATCAGAACCTAGATCCATCACTACCCCGGCCTGATGATCAGACCCGCGTGTGGTTCTTAATCCAGCCACCGCGGTCGGTGTTTCCAGCCATGCCGCCCGCCGACGACAGCGACGCGACGGACGAGGAGGACTGGCGGTTCATCAACAAGCCCTACAAATGCCCCGTGCGCGGGTGCCCCAAGCGGTACAAGAACGCCAATGGCGTGAAGTACCACAAGCTGCACGCGCACCTCGACGACGTGCTTGTGCCGAACGACGACGGCACGTTCACCCTGATTGGCGGCAAGTCCGAGGAGACGATGCTCCAGGAGGAGGCCGAGTCGAAGCCGTACAGCTGTCCCGTGTGCGGCAAGCGCTACAAGAACTACAACGGCCTGAAGTACCACCGGAACCACTCGGCCGCCTGCCACGGCGGGACGCACCCGACGGGCGACACGGCCGTGACGTGAGCTGCCGCGCGTCCTCTATTTATACGGCCCTGCCGGGCTCATGCTACGAACACGAATCACCCTGGAAACTCGCCATAAGCGCACGGTTTCGAGAACCATGCCTCTAATCAATGCCTCTGGTGTACAGCTCTAGTCTACGCCTCTAATCACTTCTAATCACTTCGAGTTGCCTCTGATTTGCGGCGGTTTGAGCTGCCGCGGCTAACTGCGCGAGCGCGTGTTGATTGTTTTGGTGTTCGGCGCGCCACCGCCGCCACCGCCCGCCGCTCCCTTTCCCGCCACTACATAATTGTACACGTTCTAAGTTTGCTCGCCCTATTTCGATTGCCGCTACTGGCCTAATCAAGCAGCGGCCTGAAGCGCCCGGCTTAGAGGCAGCCGCCTGAAGTGCCTGGCTTAGGAGCCGCCGCCGTGTGTCAGCAGACCTCGACGATGAGCTCGCGCAAGGCGCTGCGCGACTTCTACAAGCTCCAGGGCGAGCCCGCGGCGCCGCCGAGCCCGCGCGAGGCAACGCCGCCGGCCGAGGAGCCGCTTCCCGAGCCGGACGCAAAGCTGCTCGAGCCCGAGGACGAGCCGCTCACGGCGCTGAAGGAGCTCGACCAGAGCGACACCGACATCGCGGCGTTTGTGCACCGCATTGCCGCCGAGCAGTCGCTCACGTCGTTCATTGCCACGGCGCGCCAGATCGGCCGCGAGCAGGCAACGCTCACGAGCGCGCAGCGCGAGCTTGTGAACGACAACTACAAGAAGCTGATCCAGGCCGCCGAGACGCTCGGCTACCTCAGCGCGCAGGGCGATCTTGCCGGGCTCAGTTCGCTGGCGTCGTCGGTCGAGGTCATTGCCGACGTGACGCGCAACATTGCCGAGCCGTCGCGGTCGGACTCGGCGGCGCTGCGCGCGCAGCTGCACGAGAAACTGGCTGCGTTCGAGGCCGGGAACGCCGAGCGCGCGGGCGCGTGATTTGCATTCTTCATACAAGAGGCGTTAATATAAGCTGGTTTTGAGCGTTAATACAAGCCGCCGAGCCGCCTTAGCACAGATGGTTAATAGAAGACGCCTATCTGCCGTAGTGCAAGGTGTTGATACAAGACGCCGAGCCGCCTTAGTGCAAGGGGTTGATACAAGAAGCCGAGCCGCCTTAGCACAAGGTGTTGATACAAGACGCCTATCTGCCGTAGTACAAGGGGTTAATGCAATCTGCAGCTGTTGGTGTAGCACAAATCGCTAATACAAGACGTCGATCTGCCGTAGTACAAGGGGTTAATGCAATCTGCAGCTGTTGGTGTAGCACAAATCGCTAATACAAGACGTCGATCTGCCGTAGTGCAAGGGGTTAATACAAGCCGCCGAGCCGCCTTAGCACAAGGTGTTGATACAAGACGCCTATCTGCCGTAGTGCAAAGGGTTAATACAAGCCGTCTATTTGCCGTAGTGCAAGGGGTTGATACAAGTCGCCGAGCCGCCTTAGCACAGAGGGTTAATACAAGACGCCTATCTGCCGTAGTGCAAGGGGTTAATACAAGTCGCCGAGCCGCATCGGCACAAATGGTTGATACAAGACGTCTATCTGCCGTAGTGCAAGGGGTTAATGCAATCAGTAGCTGTTTTAGCTGTTGATAGAAGACGTTCTGTTGGTTTAGCACAGGCGTTAGCACGAGCTGCTTAGCCAAAAGTAGACTCCATTTCTGCTTGGAAGCCCGCCGCTCCACATTACGACCGTATCGTACCTATCGCTTAATTTCTGGACATTGCATTTTGTAGTTGATCTGAGTGCATCCGTACATTGCATCCTATCTATATAGTTTACATGTATGCTGAACCACCGATCAGGATCACAAAGCGCAGTGCTCGTTCCGTTTTGCTTCGGCTTATGCCGCTCCTGCGCTCTTGAAAGGCTCGCTCAAACAGGATTTTAGTCTACGAGACGCAAGTCTACTGAGCATGGCATGCTGCTTGGAGGCAACCTGGCCATGATCTCAGATCTAGTTAAATTAATGCTACTGTTCTGATCTTTTCCCGTTGGTGCCTACAGCAAGGCCATATTTCCCAAATGGGTCGCTGATCTGCGGTCGGGTCTTATGTCGAGCTCTAAGTGGCCGCATGCTAACTCGCCCTTACCTGCGCATCGGAGTGCGTCGGCTAATCAAGACTCACATCCACCACCGGCAATTTCCGTCGCGTAAGCGCGACCGAGATTCGTGGAGGCTACCGAAAGGTTTTCGAAAATCGAGAGCCTACATAGCGAACAAAGCCTGCGAACTCGTGAAGCACGTCGCGGGGCTTCTGACACAACAGGTGTCGCAGCACCGACCCGAGGCTCCGGTTCAGCCTCACGTTAACAGTCATGGGCGCGGGATTCTGCGTGGCATGGTAGGCGCTGGGATGCCAACCGAAAAGGCGGACTTGGGGCCGACATTTTATACAGTCCTTGTACCTGCGCCGGGATTCCCCACCTCGGTAAGTCGCTGGCGGGGCTAGGGTCGCGTCGAAATCGGTCGCCGCCTGCAGACATGAAACGCCCAGGCAGGTTAGCTTTGAGCCCGGCGTCACATGTGGAGACAGTTTATCGGCCACCGCATGGGTCGCCCGACGCCGCCGCTGCGCAAATTTCCCCGCATCGCGCTCGGGCTGCGCCAGGCTCGTGCTCCAAGGCCGTAGTGGGCACGACGCGGGCCAGCCCGTAGCCGTAACGAGTAGAGAGGGGAGGGGAGCTTCTGGACTGAATTGCGCGGGCGCAGATCCTCCCGTTTGGGACAGCAGCAAGTGGGGCCCGTGCGGTGCGCGGCAAGAGGGCGTGGCGCGCGAGCGCAGAAAATCGCGCGACGCAGCAGCGACATTGACGCGACGCGCCAAGCTGCGGAGCCGGGGCGCACGAGCCGCCGCGCGCGCGCCTCGCCCGGGCCGGCTTTATCAGCAAATGTGCACTCGCTAAGCCAACGGCAAACAGAACCCTGCAGAAACAGGGTAGGGCCCGCTCACGTGGAGTCAGAGATCCGGCGGCTAGGGTGGGCTGCCCTGGGGAAGCGGCCGCCAGCAATTGGACCGGCGACTCGATAAGCCAGGCAAAGACGGTTTTCTGGGCATGACCTACAGGGCTAGGGTCCTTACCGCAGCGTGATGACCACAAGATAACTTTCAGTGCGGCGAAACTTGATCCACCAAAGCCGGGGACACTTTCGAGCGGGCAGAGCATTCGGTCGCCCCCAACGCGCAGCCTCCGCCCCCAATCACTTCCCAGCAAATGGCCATGGCTTCGCCCGCCACGTCGCGCCACAAGGACGTCATCCTCTCGTCTGCGGGGATCACTGCCTCGCTCGTCCTGGCCGAGCCGGTCGTTTACTTGTATGGCTTCACAAAGTCCGAGCAGATCGAGCGCCCGCCGGCCATTGTGCGCGGCTCGCTCGTGCTGCGCGTCACCAAGCCCACGAAAATCAAGACCGTCTCGCTCAAGTTTCGCGGCATCAGCCGAACCGAGTGGCCTGAGGGCATCCCCTCGGAAAAGTCCGAGACGCAGGAGACGAAGGAGGTCTTTGCCCACGAGTGGCGCCTCTTCTCCTCCCACTTCAGCAACGCCGAGTCCTCGAGTGGCGCGCACCAGGTCACGCCGCTCGACCCCGAGACCGGCGCAGAGGAGCAGGACGCCGGCAACGGCCAGAGCCTGCTCTCGGCCGCGCTGCACCCGACGTCCACAATGAGCGCCCCGCACAGCCTCGTGAACCAGCACGACGCCGTGAACAAGGGCTACCGCGTATTCCATCCGGCCGAGTACGTCTACAACTTCGAGCTGCTGCTGCCGCAGCGGCTGCCCGAGACGCTGAAGTGCAACTTCGGCCACGTCAAGTGGGGGTTCAACTTGGCAATTGAGCGCCACGGCACCTTCAAGTCCAAGCTCACGGGCCACAAGGACTTCACGATCCTGCGGTCGCTGGGGCCGTCGAACCTCGAGAGCAGCGAGCCCATTGTCATCTCGCGTGACTGGGAGGACCTGCTGCACTACGAAATCATCATTGCCGGCAAGGCGTTTGCCATCGGCCAGTCCTTCAACGTCGCGTTCTCTCTCGTGCCCATGGCCAAGGTCAAGTGCCACAGAATACGCCTGTACATCACCGAGCACGTCGAGTACTACTGCCGCAACCGCCGCATCCACCGCGTCGAGCCCAGCCACAAATTCATGCTGCTTGAGCACCCGCCCAAAAGCGATAATAAAACAAACATCTTAGAGCCGTCGCCCAACGGCATGGCCGGCGTCTCCGAGCTCGAGTTCAACGTCCAGATCCCGGAATCGTTTCCAAACCGCCGCGACTATCTCCGCCCCAATGCAAACACCGAGTACATCAAGGTCCACCACTGGGTCAAGGCCATCATGCGGCTGTCGCGCATGGACACAAAGGTCGACGGCAAGCCTAAGTGCTACGAGGTCTCCATCGACTCGCCCATCACCCTGGTCGACAGCCGCACCACGAGCGCAAACGACCTTCCCGAGTACTCCGGCGCCCCGGGAATCACCGTCGGCGACACTGTCGAGGAGCTGCGCCCGTACCAGGAATTCATTCAGAAGGCCGACCCGCTCACGACGGCGCAGCGCGCGATCCTGTTTGGCCGCCAGCCGTCGATCGCCCCGCCGCCGTTCGACGCCGACGTGCGTCCGCCCCAGATTCCGCCGCCGCCCACCTACGAGCAGCTCCACGAGAACCTGCAGAGCTACCACTCGCGCTACACCGAGCATCTGCGCGTCGTTGGCCAGCTCGAGCCGGCCGAGCACGCGTCGACGCCAGAATCGTACTCGTCGGACTCATCGCGACACTCCTCGACGGGCACAAGCGGCTCCACGGCCCCTACATCCGCCGAAGAGGGTACGACGCAGCCCACAAACACAAACGATCCTCTGTACGCGTCCGGTCCGATTCCTGTGTTCAGCGAAATTACGTGGACTGAGGACGAACCGGGACTTATGGGCGTCGACGACGACGTGGATCCGCATATGACTCAAGTCACGCAACGTGAGGGCGCGCACTTCGCGAACACGCCTTCGCCAACCGGCTCGTTCGAGGCCGGAAACTTCATGGATGCATTCACGCCGCCGGTGCCACCGCCGCCGCAAACAATTGTCCAGTCCGTGAACACTGAACCATCGTCTCCAGGACCGTCATCGCCTGGCTCGTCTCCTTTGCCGAGTCCTGCGGTACCGCTATCAATGGCCGAGCCATTCCCTGCGTCTCCGGTACCGGTTCCGCCAGCACCGCGGGGCTCGCAGCGTGCGCAGGCGCAGCAAGCGCAGCAAGCACAGCAGGCGCAGCAGCAGCAGGCGCAGGAGGCACAGCAGGCGCAGGAGCTGCCTTCGGCGCCGGCCTCATCATCTCTGGCGCCAAAACTCTCGCCGGCAACGGACCCAACCTCGGGCAGGTCCTCCGATTCGGGCTTGTTCGACGCACCAGGCTCACCTTTGTCGCCCAGGGCAAATGCTCCGCTCGGCTTGAACAGCACCGGAAGCTCAAGCTCTGGCTCCGGGTCAAGCCAGGAGGGCCGCGTGCCGGGCGCGCGACCAGTGCGACGGGCAAGCTCTATTCGCAGCTCGCAGGGCCGCGAGGACCCCGAGAGCCCGCTGAGCCCAAGCGCGTTGAGCCCGAGAATGGGCGCGGCAATGCCGAAGCGCAATGCGCCTACGTCGGCGCCGGCTTCGATTGTGCCCCGTGTGCAGCCGCAGATCCAGATCCAACGTTTGCGCGGTGTGCCCGTCGGACCACCGTCACGGCGCCCAAGCATGCCGGGCGCAAAGATGCCTGTGAAGTCACCCTCTCAGTCGGCGGGCTCGCCCGCAAGTGCTGGGTGGCCAGAATCCAATGCGGGACAGCTGTTTGGCGAGCGCTGGATGGACCCCGTCTCGTCGCCGACGTCGGCAGGTAGCGCGCGCTACTTCAGGCAGAGCTCCATCGTCAGCATTGATCTTGTGCGGCAGGGCGAGGCGAACATGTACGACTCGCGGCATCCGTCGCGGCGCGTCAGCGAGGTCTCGGAGATCTCTGAGGTCACAGAGTGGCACCCGCTTAGCCGGAACAATTCCGAAGCTTCAGTCTCGATTGCCGAGTACGAGGACTTCCATAATCATTCGTCGGGAGCTCAGGGCAGAGCTCCTCTGCTCGGAGATAACGAGTCGGTCGACATGGCACTAGGCATGGGCCAGTTTGAGGATTACGACTTCGAGGACGACCGCCGTAGCATCAGCAGCGCGTTTTACAACGTGCTCACCCCATGAGGTACCCCGTTATTTATATGTGGGCACTAAAAGTCCCGCTTGGCCAACCGGCTTTTTTTAGGAACCAAAAAAAATGCATAAACCTATCATTAGCTATGGAACTCGTCACTAAAAACGCTCGCGCTTCGGGTGCGATCTCTATTTAAGACCTTAATCCTTGTTTAGAACGCTCGGACATGCATTTCATTTGCAACGAGCCAACATTCATTGAACACCACTGGATTTTATACCAGAAACTACTCGATCTGTTTCCCGTTTAGAGCCACCGCACCTCTATTATAATTATTACTATTAGGGGGCAGGCCCCAGCCCAGCGGACGCCGCGTATCGGGATGTCAGTATGGCGTAGCAATTTCCACCCACCCTAATCCGGCACTGTATTCGTGTCACATCGTGCCCCGAAGCATCCTAACACGTCCAAAGCATGTCTTCTGCCACTGTTCCCGGAGGACCGAAGTCCGCTCTGCGCCGCCGCGCCAACCAGGAGCGCCAGACCGCGTCGCGGGCCGAGAAGCCCGCCAGCACGCGCTCGGCCGGCGCCGGCGGTAGCTCGAACACGCTGCTCAAGCTCTACACCGAGGAGTCGAGCGGCCTGTCGATTGATCCCGTTGTTGTGATGGTGATGGCGCTCGGCTTCATCATCTCCGTCATTGTGTTGCACATCTTCGCCAAGGTTGCGACGAAGCTTTCTGCTTAAGCCGACCCGGACACCAGACACTCGAAAACAATGCTATACAGACGGCATGCCGCACACGGATTGCCCCAGGTTATAATATGTGACATTTAAGCGGCAGACATCCCAGTTTGGTGGTCTTACGGCTTGCGGCCAGGCAGCGCGAGTCTTTTGTTTTTCAGGGGCAATGCGGGCTCGCATGCGCCGGCCGGCCCCTTTCTAAAATCACGATACGTAATTACTGCTGTCTCATTTCCCAAATTTGATGCCCGCGGCGGCTCTATTTCGGGCCACCACGCGCTCGTCGACGCAGGGGTGCCGTATATCAGTAGGGTAGGGTGCGCGTAGTGGTCAATAAACAGCCAAAGCGCGTGCAAATGTGAAACATATTGACACAGTCGCGAGATAAATGCACGTCGCGTCGCGTCTCTCCTATATACGGTTCCATATAAATTAAGGGTGCGGTTCGCGAACGGCTCAACACCCCATATCCGATTCATGAAGTCTTGGCTCCGCGCGCGCAAGAGCGACTCTTCGGTCACGCAGGTGCCATCGAATTCGATGCCACCCATCAGCATTGAGAAAGTTCCTCCGCTTCCGGTCCACCACGAATGGGACGCGCTTGTCGACTCCGCGTCCGCCAGCGTTAAGGACATGAGTAGCCTGAACGGTTCTGGCTCAACGCACCTTGCGCGAACCGTACAGCAGCAAACAACAGCACAGCTGATCGACTCGACAGCCGCCAATATTGTTGCGCAGCCATTGACCCATCAGCAGCACATTCTTGTGCGCAGCGAGCACTACTTTCGGCTGGCGCTCGAGTCGTGGGAGCAGCTGCGGGCCTGCCACTTTAAGGCGTCGCAAAAGTTCTCGCTCGCCGAGTGGATGCACATCCACGCGCTGCTTCTGTTTGGCCGCATCCAGGCTGTGCGCAAGCCCTTTGGCACCGACACGGTGTTGCAGCACAACCGGATCGATCTCAGCGCAGACGTCGCTGTGTTCGAGCCGCTGGCTCATTTGCTGAACACAATTGGGATCGTGCAAGACAAGGAGACCGGAATCACCTACATTCCCAACGCGTTGTTTCCCTCCGAGCCGCGGAGCCCGCTCATGGCGTACTCGGCGAGCGAGATGCAGAGCATTCTGGACGGCACGATGTACGACTGGCAGCGCAGCTGGAAGCGTGTGCTCGAAGCGCGGCACCTGCGCGACACGAAATACACCCAGTTCTCGCTTGTGCGCTCGTCCTCGGAGCTCATCTACGCGATCCGCGAGAAGTCTGAGGTTATTTCGCGCATCCAGCGCGCGCCACAGCCGAAACGCAACAGTGGTGTTCTTGACGAGTACAAGCACGAGCTGGACCAGCTGCACGAGCTGCTCGAGGAGGCGCGCAATGCCAAGGACTATACCATCCGGCCGCCGTGCGTGCGCGTTTACGACCGTGCGGAGGATGCCACGAGTGGCGGTGTTGGTTTGACGCTTGACCCTGAACCGCGCACGCTTAACCAGGGCGCAATCGACGCTCGCGCGGCTGAGTCTTACGCGAACAACACGGGCGCGAACAACACGGGCGCGAACAACACGGGTGCTAACAACACGGGCCTGACCAGCACGAGCGCGGCCAACACGAGCGCGGCCGAGTCTCGCACTAGCGAATCCACTGCTTTCGACTTCGAGTCGGGCTCTCGCTCCTTGGGCCCTCTTGCTAGCAACGCCGAGTCGGGATCCGTGGAGACGCTCGGGCCGGTGGAAGCTGTGGAGCAGTCACTATCAACATCGCACGGTGCTGAGCTTCCGGCGTCCATGAAGCTGCCCATGCTGTCGCTCGAGAGCAAGCACGAGTCGGTGAAAGCGCAAGTGCCTCTTCGGTCGGCGCTGCGCAAGGGGTCGGCATCGCTGCTGCAGGACTTGGGCCACAGATCGCTGCCATTGGGCCCTGTGACGGGCTCGTTGATGAGCATTGCGAATAGCAGCGACACGACGCTGCAGAGTGAGAGCCCCGTCAAGGATGCTGAGTCGCCGCCGCAGTCGAAGCACGTTGGCACGAGTCGCGGGTCGCCGAAGCGCAGCCACCGCGTTCAGCTTGCCGGGACCGCCGACGCGTCGGACTGCTTTGTTCACTTTGACGCGCGGATCTGGGAGGAGTACCAGGCGTTCGTGGACGCTCTGCGGTCCACGCGGCTCACGAAGTTCGGCTCTTTGAAGAAGGAATGCGACGGCGGCTATGCGTGGATGCTCCCAGTCAAGCTCAACGACGCGCGACCGACGGCGGAGCCGAAGCACGGAGCGCCAACGCTGCAGAGCACGCCGCAAATGACGACGCCGTTGCGCAAACAGAGCCTGCAGATCCGGCTTCCGCGCACGTCGATTCCGCGGTCGGACCAGGCGCTTGCGCTGCTGCTCCAGACAAGCAGCACGCCGCCCGAGATCAGCGACAGCTGGCACGTCGAGACGAGAGCGGAGCTGGACATGCGCCAGTTCGTGCTGGACTACGTGAACACGGGAATCTTTGACTACCGCGCGATCTAAGACGAGCCAATATATTCGAGAAACCGATTTATTCGAGGAATCGGGCTAATCAATTAATCAAATAAAGCTACTACTATTCATATTGTATGAAGGCCGAGGCGGTAAATCTGCGCGACAACCCGCACTGCCGCCAGTGAAAAGGCTGCCTTCAGCGGCTGCGGCGCGTGAGCACTCGCAGATCTTACCATCGCTTGAGAAGCGCCATCAAACGTCCGCGACTGCTGAAGTCAACCGCCGCCCAACACAGAACTGTAAGGCTGCCGATGCCGACTAAGCGTTAATGGATTTAATTTTTACTATGCACTACCGAAGCCTCTCCACGAACCCGTCCATTATGCAGCATATGCAGAAGGAGGCAGCGGCAGCAGACACAACAATATATATAAGAAGATAACTTAGCGGTTGCTCTTGGCGACGCGCTCGAGCTCGTCCTTCTTCTTGATGGCGTACGAGTTCGGCGAGCCCTTGCCGGCGTTGATGAGCTCCTCTGCAAGGCACTCGGAGATGGTCTTCACGTTGCGGAAGCTGGCCTCGCGAGCACCGGTCGTGATGAGGGCGATGGCCTGGTTCACGCGGCGGAGGGGCGAGACATCGACGGCCTGGCGACGGACCTGGCCGGAGCTGCCAACACGCGTGGAGTCCTCACGGGGGCCCGAGTTGACGATGGCGTCGATGACGACCTGCAGCGGGTTCTGGTCCGTGAGCAGGGCGATGATCTCGAGCGCGTGCTGCACGATGCGGGCGGCCTTCAGCTTCTTGCCGTTGTTGCGGCCAGACATCATGAGCGAGTTCGTGAGGCGCTCAATGATCGGGCACTGCGCCTTCCGGAAGCGCTTGTTCGCGTAGCGGCCCGCGGTGTGGGGCACGTACACGGGCTGGCGCACCTGGATGTAGTCCGTCAGCGAGATGTCGGACACCTCGACCTCATAGGACCACTTGTTGAACAGCTTGATCTCGTCGCTGTTGTTAACGATGCTGCTGGGCAGCTTCGTGAATGCCTTAACCTCAGCCATTGTCCTTGCGATGGATTGGAAGAGGAGCCGCTACTTTGGTGTGGTGACAAGATTCGCTGCCGGCCGCTGAGTCGGTGTGAGTCAGTCACGGGGTGCACCCGTATCGCGGGGCGTGAAAACGTCGCGCGACGCGCCCCCACCCGCGAGGGCACAGCCCTATGTTAGTCACTCGTCCCGGTCCGAACCCAAGACTAGCTTAGTCACGACGAAGGCCGGAAAGGCCGGGTTCAGTGTTGGAGCAGTCATACCCACGTGATCCCTTACCTCTATAAATGATATTCTCGTACTTGTTTATAGTTAAGCTACTTCTCCGTACTCGGGACTGACCCGTAATCTACTGAGTCACGGACCAGTCTTCCTAGGCCCCATTGCTAACCAGAGCATTGCTGCCGGATACAGCTAGTACACTACCCTAAGTCCAAGTCACGCTACCTGTACTCGTATTTGTCCCTCAGGCTGTGTGTACGTGCTAAGTAGATCGGCAGGCTGTTGAATAATTTTAACAAATGATTAACACAACACTATTATTAGCTTGCATGGCAAGTAAAGGATGGAACGTGACGTCACAATATTTCAGTGACGATTTTCTAGTCACATACTCAGAGGATCTGAGTAGTGATGAGCACAATAAGGCGTATTCTGATTTGAACGACTGCCTTAAGCTACAAAATACAACAGCTGACCTCTTATTCGCAGATTTTGAATATTACGCAGATAATGTCGATAACGGAATGCATGAAGCATTCAGTGAGCCACTGGTGTGGTCCGGAGTTGATGTGCCCAACACTAATGACAGCGACTACGTTGTCACAGGGCAATCACCACCAATCCATGACGTGAAGTTAATAGACATGTCAGCGCAACAGTACGGAGGTGATAAGTGTCAAGGCAAGCGTGGACAACAGTGCACTAAGACAACCACAGACAGCTGTATGTCATTCTCAGGTAGAAGTGGGAAGTCAGTGTCATACAATAACCAAGGCCCAAATGAGGTCGATATCACATTCTGGTGGCATCACCAGTGTGCGGTCAATGGTTCAGGGAACACCAAGAGAGCGAAAGGCCAGACAGCAAAGGTGAAAGCTAAAAGCACCAGGTGGTTCGGCAATAACATACTATCATACTGGGCACGACATGGATCGCTACCACTATTACAAGTTATCCAACTAGTCCACCCGCGCTCCCAGGCCTATTCGTTTGTTCCCAGAAACAAGCCAAGGTCTACATTGTGGTGTATGTTGACGATATTCTAGTTGCAAGCGCAGACAAACAAGAAACTCTGAGAGTCAAGACATTGATTGAGGGAAGTTTGGAAATAACTGCGTCAGGTTTTCCAGGGTCATACTTAGCTCTGCATATCGAAAATACACCCGAGGGCATCACCTTAGATGCTCGGAAAAACGTGAAGAAGCTTCTCGATGATTTTCGCGATATCTTCACAAAATTCTCATTCAAGAAAGTTAATCCCATCCTGCCCTCAGAGGCTAAACGGTCTGTGCTGATCTCCACCATGCAGGAAGAAGCTCGTACTTTGGATGGTGATCTTGAAGAGGATGCTAAACTGCTCAATGGTCGGGAGCTCATGCAGTATAGCTCAGCTGTAGGAAGTCTGAATTATCTGGTTTCGAAGTGTAGACCGGATATAGCCTTTGCATCATCACAATTGAGCATTCATCTCAGGAATCCTCATCGGTTGCACTGGAGAATGTTGATGCGACTATTGTGTTATCTTGATAGTTCAAGGGAGGCTAGACTTACCTTCAGCAAAGACGTCAACCCAAAACTTGTGGGATACACTGACGCCACTTTTAGCGGAGATCATGTCAAACATCCACATGGAGGATTTCTATGGTATTATGGTAGCAGCCTGATATATTGGTCCTCACGTCGTGAAAGACAGCATGTTCGAGCATTCATGAAGCTGAATTGCGATATTTAATCAATGCCTTGGAATATGGGCAAAGCACGCAACCTGCTGGTTCTTCTGGGTGAAGTGAAAGCTGATGATAGACATGTTCTATACACTGATTCTCTATCGTCATTTTATGTGATGCAAGGAGAGAACTACAATCGAATCGCACGTCGTATGGGTGTACATCTAGACAAAGTGATGGATTTGAAAGAGTTCGCAAATATTGATGTTGAACACTGTGAAGGTAAAGGGAACCGCGCAGATGTACTTACCAAGCCATTGAGTACTCCTATGTTTCTCGAAGCGTCCAAAGCTTTAATACAACGTTTGAAACTTTGGTATAATCTTTTAGGAACCGGTACTCAACAAGGGAGTGTTGGAGCAGTCATGCCCACTTGATCCCTTACCTCTATAAATGATATTCTCGTACTTGTTTATAGTTAAGCTACTTCTCCGTGCTCGGGACTGACCCGTAATCTACTGAGTCACGGACCAGTCTTCCTAGGCCCCATTGCCCTTGTTGAACCGCCGTTGAACCGCCGTTGGACCGCCGTATAACCGCCGCTGGCTGCGTAGACGCAGCTCGCCCATACACTTTACAGCAGCACGGAAATTGATGCCCAGCAAGGCCTTGGAAGGGAGACAATAAATAAATAAATAACAATAAATACGTAGAGTACACTTTTAGTGGATTCCGGGCGGCGACACGTACGGCAGCTCGCCGAGCCCGAAGCCGAAGTCCTCCATCACGGAATTAACGTCCTGCCAGATCGACGCCATGGCTTGGTCGTCCAGCGTGGACAGCGGCGACACGCCCGTGCTGTCCAAGTTCGACACCATTGGCGACATTGGGTCCGGCGGTGAGAGCAGCGCGCTGATGGACGGCGGCGGCACGGCCGGGGGAACCTGCGGCGCGCCCGGCGGAGCCGGTGCCACAACCCCGGACGGTGACATTGAGGGGTGGTTTAGATTCTGGTTCTGGACCTGGCTCTGGTTCTGGTGCGGCGGCTGCGCGTGTAGCGGCGGCACGCTGACGTAGTGCTGCGCGTGCTGCGGCTGCTGGTGCGAGGGCTGTGCGTGCGGGGCATGGTTCGGCATCGACGCAGTCGCGGCCGCGCGCGGGTCGGGGCGCGCCTTGCCGTTCTCGCCGGTCTTGCGCGTGAGTTGCGTTGGCGCATGCGAGCGGATCTCGCTGATCTCGCGCATTGTCCACAGGTTGTCGAAGAACACGGACGCGGCCATGCGCGTCTTGAGCGTGAGGCGCGCGCTCAGCACCTTTTCGTGCCCGCTGCGGCGCATGTTCGAGAACGCGGCCCACATCTGCGTCAGGATTTCCGCGGCGCGGAACGGCAGGTCGTGCTCGAACACCGACGCGAGGCCGACCTTCTTGACGGTCGTGCGGAACAGCTTCTCGCCGCACTCCTTGTCGAGGTTCTCAGACCAGCGCGAGTGCCACAGCCGTGCCACGACGCTCGCCGTCTGCCACAGAATCATGATGCTCACGACCGGCAGGTACTTGATGAACTGGTCGTTCTGGGCAACGGTGAAGTTCAGCAGCGTCAGACAACTATTGTAGAGGGCGAGCGCGCCCTCCTCGGTCAGGTTGCCCAGCATGTAGTACGAGAACAGGTGCACGCGGCCCGAGTAGAGAGAGAACAGCGTGCGCGCATCCATGAGCCGGCCCTCCTCGGTCTCAAGCTTGTCGTAGTGGGACGCGTGGATGCGGATGAGCGACGTGACCATTGTTGTGTCGAGGACTGTGGTTGTGGTCTGGCCGAGGTGGCCGAGCGATAGCTCGACGTCGTGGGCAATGCGCTGGACCTCGTAAATCTGGCGCACGCGGTTGGGCAGATCGATGTTGTTGAACGGGTACTGCGTGTGGGAGCGGAAGCCGACGGCGGCCGGGTAGCCGAACATGTTAGCCATGACCTGCGTGACGGCGTTTGTGCCGAGCCATGTCACGAGCTGCTCGCTGATGTTTGCGCGGTGCTCCTTGCTGGACTTGAAGATGCGCTCGAAGTCCTTTTGGTGGCCCGGGCAGTGCAGGCCCGCGCGCAGGGCCACGAGCACGGCAATGCCGGCCGTGTTCCAGCTCATGTCGGCGTTGATCGAGGCGGTCGGCGGCGGGTAGAGCGTGCACAGCAGAAACGCCTGGACGGCGTAGACGCTGGGCAGGTTGAACTCGGTCGACTTGCCCTTGTGCAGCACGGGGCTCACGGCGATGTCGCTGAGGTGCTGCTTCTGCACGGCGCACAGCTTGTCGTAGTCGAGGCCCGGGCCCAAGTCGGCGCTGCGGCGGCGGGCGGCGATGGTCATGATTGTCCAGAACAGCGCCTCGCTTGCGTTGTAGATGAACTCGGGCCCGCGCGAGACCTCGACGACGGGCATTACCGGGTGGTAGTGGGCGACGTACTCGGTGAAGAGGATCTCGATTGCGGCGGGCTGGAGCGTGATGGCCTCGGTGGTCTCCGAGGAGCTGGACTTGGCCGAGCACGACATGGACTCGACGCGCGCGGGCTCAGCCGGGGCCGTGGCGGCGACGGGCGGCGTTGTGAAGCGCGCGGGCGGGAGCGAGCTGATGGCCGTGGCGTGCGAGGGCGACCAGCTGCGCTTTGCGCGCTCGAGCTGCTGCTTGAGGCTCTCGATCTCGGCCTCGAGCGACTCGACGCGCTTGCGCTTAATTGTGCGCTTGTAGTTGTTGTCGACGACGCACTCGAGGTTCCGCTTTGCGCAGCGCTGGCAGCGGCCGCCGCTCTCGGCCGTGCTCATGCAGCGCACCTTCTGTTGCCGGCACTCGATGCAGGCAATCTGGTTCGTTGTACTCATTGCCGGGCTCGACGCGCGGCGTCGGAAAAAAAAGTGGGGGTGGGTAGGTGGGAAGGGCAGCCTTCGTCAGCTAGCCAACAACATCGGTCCGATTCCTCACCACTGCCCTGGCACACGCCACATGCGACGCGAACGATAACACATGCATGAGCGCCTGGCGGCGGCCTGTTTGCGCTGCGCAGCCGCCTGAGTGGCGGCTGTGCGGCGCGGACCCCGGAGCCAGGGTTTGGCCCGACCCAGCGGGCCACAGCGGGCCACACAGCGTGCGTAAGCACCTGCCCATTCTCTGTTTTCGCGATGCACTTTCTCGACCTGCCGCTGCTGGCAAAGCAGCCGCCGGCCGAGGCGCTGCACGCCGTGCTTGTGGACGAGCTTGGCGCGGGCGCGGGCGTGCGCAACTTCGACGCGCTGCCGCGGCTCGACGCCGGCACGAAGCAGTGGCTCGCGCGGCTGGCCGCGGCCGAGCTCGCGTGGATCGACGAGGCGCGCGCGGAGGACCTGCGCAACCTCGCCGCGCAGCGCCTCGCCGTGGGCTGCGGCGTCACGGCGCCGTCGGCGCGCACGCGGCGCGTCGACCTCGGGACAGTCAGCGTCGAGCTGTTCGAGCCGGGCATGACCGAGGACCACCTCGGGCGCATGACGTGGGGCTCGTCGCTCGTGCTGTCGCGGCGCCTGGCGCGCGAGCCCGCGCTTGTGGCGCGCCGGCGCGTCTTCGAGCTCGGCGCCGGCACGGGGCTGTGCGGAATCACGGCGGCGCTGGCCGGCGCCGCGCACGTCGATCTCACGGACCTGCCCGACATTGTGCCGAACCTGCGCCGCAACGTCGAGGCGAACGCCGTGCTCGACAAATGCGCCGTGTTTGTGTACGACTGGGCCGCACCGCGCGCGTGCTCGGGCGCCGACGTCGCGATTGTGTCGGACCCCGTCTACTCGAAGGACCACCCGCCGCTGCTGCTCAACGCGATCCGGCATGTTGGTGCGCCGACGCTGCTTCTGCAGCTGCCCCTGCGTCGCGGGTTCGAGGCGGAGCGCAGCTTCATCTACGAGGGCCTTGAGGAGTTGCAGTACACGCGCACGGCGTACGAGGAGGAGCCCGGCCGCGATCTGTTCGGCGAGCAGACGTTTGCGTTCTCCATGTACTGCAAGGGCAGCGAAGATTCAGCTCCTGAGAGCGCAGGGTGCTGAACTGTGCATAGTTTTAGCACGCTCCGTGTACATAGTATAGAGCCGGCATGCTCGAGGTGCGCTAGGCCGAGCGGTCTATCCAACTACTTCTTAGTCTGTGAGTCTTTCTCTAGCTCGTGAGTCTATGAGTCTATGAGCCCTTCTATAGCTCATGAGTGTATGAGTGTATGAGTCTCTCTCTAGCCCATGAGTATATGAGTGTTTCTGTAGCTCATGAGTCTATGAGTCTATGAGTCCCTCTCTAGCTCACGAGTCTATGAGTCCTTCTCTAGCTCATGAGTCTATGAGTATATGAGTGTTTCTCTAGCTCATGAGTATATGAGTCCCTCTCTATAGTCTATGAGTATATGTACAATGCTTCCGGCTTCTTATTCGAGCCCGTAGATGGTGCGCGGCAGCCGCTGGCCAAGCAGACTCGACTCGCCCCGCAGCACGCGCGACACAACGCCGCGCTCGACCTCGAGCAGCGCGCCGGCCCACTCGATCGTGAACTTCGGCGTCTTGCCAAACGTCCAGTCCCACGACCGCAGCGTCTCGGCCTCCTCGCGCACCTCGTCCGTGATCCAGCCCGGGCCAGCAACCTCGGGAACGACCATCGGCGGGTACATTTTCGAGAACTCGGCCACGCACCCGGCCACAAACGCGTCGGGCGACAGCAGCGTGTTTGTGACCGGCGACCGCACGCTGTCGGTGCCGCGGCGGTCGACAATCGTGCCCTGGACCTCGGACGGCTTCAGGGCCGTGCCGAGGCGCTTGAGGTCCGAGTTCAGCAGCATCGTCGCGTGGTGGTACGCCTTGTTTTTCTCGATCTTGTACGACGAGCCGCTGACCTTGCGGCCGTCGAGCACGACGTCGTGGCGCTCGTTGATGCCGAGGCCCAGCTGCGGAAACGCGCGCAGAACCATCTCCAGGTGCTTTGTGTGGCTGAACTCGGCGCGCGGAAACTGCACGCCAAAGTTGATGTTGCCCGTGTCGTGCACGACGGCGCCGCCGCCGCTGCGTCGGCGCAGCAGCGGAAGGTGCGTGCGCAGATCGCACTCCGCCCACGGGTTCTGGTTGCGGCCAATGACAACGCAGGGCTCGTTTATGTACAGGAAGAGCGCGTGGTCGTTGGGCGCGAGGTGCCTGAACAGGACACTCTCGATCGCGAGGTTCCAGTGCGGGTTGCGCAGCTGAGAGAGCACGATCCGCGGCATCAGGGCATGCTACCAAGGACCCGCCTGCCCAACAATATTCCAAAAAGCGTCGCGGCGCACCACTGCGGGCTCGAAATTTCACTTCCCAAGCGGTGGGCCAGGGTACTAATAGTTCGTGGGTTTTTGGGCCATTGTGGGTTTTTGTGGTACTGCGGGTTTTCGGGGTAGTCTGTGCGCATGGAGTTCTCGCTGCTGCTGAAGTCGCACGACGAGGAGACCGCGCGGCAGCTGCTGGCCGAGCGGTACTCACTCATGGGCGGGCAGAAGCCGTTTCTCGTGCTGCACAACTCGCCCGCGCCGGCGCCGGGCGCGCAGGGCTCCGTCAAGCGCCGCAAGCGCAAGTCCACGACAAACCGCAACCTCGCGGCGTTTGTCGCCACGGGCGACCGCCGCTTCGCCACGTACGAGCCGCTGAACTCGCTGTGGAGCCAGTACATCGTGTCGGCGGTCGGCGCAAACACAAACGCAAAGGCGGCCGCGCAGAGCGTGCTGTCCGCGGACTGGCACGGCGCCGTGATCGAGGTCGAGGCTGCGCGCAACGCGTCGCTCGTCGGCGTGTCCGGCATCCTGCTGTGGGAGAGCCAGAACCAGATGCTGGTGGTCACGCGCTCGGACCAGTTCAAGCAGGTGCCGAAGAAGGGTACAATATTCAGACTACATGTGCCGCAATTGGGCCAGACGTTTAAGCTGATGGGGGATAGAATACAATGCAGGAGCACCGAGCGCACGACGCGCAAGTTCAAGCCGCACGACGTGGCGGATCTGGCGCTGCTGCTCTGAACAGGTAAGAAAAGTGTTAGCTTGGGCAAATGTGGGGTGTTCTGGGGCACTCTACCTCGCGCGCGCCCTACAGAATGTGCCGGCGCGTCTTGCGCTTGCTGCTGCGGCGCGCGCGCTTCGAGTGCTGGTACTGGCGGTCAACAACCTCGGCGCGGTCAAGGTACTCCTGGTTCGACGTGACGTGCGTGCCCGCGTGCGGCGGCGTGCGCGCCTCGCAGTCGCGGATGTAGCGCTGGACCTCGTTCACGGCCCACTGCGCCTCGTCCACGACGGCAAACGGCGCCTGCTCCGTGACCACGGCGGGCCGCACGGGCGCGTCGCCGCGCGCCGCCTCCGCGTACGTCATGGGCCGCACGTTCACGCTGGCAAACCCGTCGACGTCCTCGCTGATCTCAATGACCTGCCGCGACGCCTGCGGGTCCTCCGCGACGGCGGCCGGCGCGGGCGCCGCCGCGCGCGGCCGGAACAGGCTGTACCGTTTCAAGTAGGACGACATGGGGGGCTGTGGCTGTGCGTGCGTGGCAATTGCGTCCTCCTGCTGCGCGAGAGGACCAATTGAGGCGGGGGATGGTGTGTGGGGTCGGGTGGATATGGCGGTGATGCGCTTGCTTAAGTACTGGACGCGTGCGTGTTTTGGCCGAGGTGACCCAATCAGCACCACCCCCGCGTCACGTGCGTGCGGTGTTATCATGCACGATGACAGCGCGCCGGAAGTGGCAATGCGCGGGCCTTTCTGCGTGCGCTTGCTGGCCATTGCGCACGGCCTGGGCGCCCGCGCCGCCCCAGCAGCGCCGCCCCGGCGCGATCCGACGACACGTGTATTTATTGAACGAACTCAAATATTTTGCAGCCCGCGGGGCGCCGCGATGCGGCCGGGCACCGCAACGGTGAGAACCGCAGTCACCGCGCGCGGGGGCTGGGGTTGGCCACTGATTACAGCTGGAATCGGCGTCGCACGCACACGCCCCGAGCATGGGCAAGGGCCCGCGCCACCTCCGCAACCGTGAGCGGCCGAGCACGCCCGCAATTGGCCGGCGCTCTCCGCCAAACCGCAGCAATCAACGCACACGTGCGCTTCACCGTGTGCTCTGCTGTTGGCCACGGGGCAGGGCAGTGGCCAGGGATCTGCCACAGCGCGCAGGTTCGCGTGCGGAATGTGCCGTGCAACGTGCAATTGTGGGACCCCAGTCAAACGACCGCGGCCTCAAATCGCGGCGTTTTACCTAGCATTCATGAGCGTTTAACTTAGCAACTTATTCATTACATTAAACACGATGAGCCATGCGGAATGTAGCTACGTCGAATATAGCTACGTCGAACGTAGCTACGTCGAATATAGCGATGCCGATCGTAGCGACGCCGCACGTAGCGATGTCGATCGTAGCCGCGATCGTGAGTGTTTGGCAATATAACTATGACACTGCATGTGTCCACGCTTAGCATTGAGTCCACTACGTCTAGCATAATCATGCTGAGCTGTGCCGCACTATGCCGAACGTAGCTACGCGCTGCAGGCATCTACTGTTGTAACTTTTACAGGCATTTATTCATATCTAGCCAGGCAACTGGCGTTTTGGGCGTTCTAATTGCTTCAGATGCGGATCGGCCCCTCGGGATCCATCGCCCGCCGGAACATGATGTACACGGCGCCGGCAAACAGCCACTCCAGGGCGCCCAGAATCACAAAACAGACGCTCAGGAGCCCGCGCGCAGCAAACATGCCCGTGAACACAGGGCCGACGGCGCGCGCCAGCGTCTTGCTCACGTTCACGAGGCCCAGCACGCGCGTGCGCTCCTCGTTCGCCACAATCGACGTGATGAACACCTGCCGCGGCACAACGTCCATCGTGTCGAACAGCGAGCGCAGCCAAATGCAGACCATCGCGCCGACCTGGTTCGGCGACGTGGGCACAAGCGCGCCAAACAGCCCCGCGCCAACCTTCGTGAGCGAGATCGCCGCGACAGGGCCCACCGCGTTCGTGACCCACGCCGAGGGGAAGCTGGTCATGGCGCTGATGAACGTCGACACAAAGAAGAACAGGCCGACAATGGAGCTCGAGCTGTGGAACGTGCGCAGCATGTACTCGACGAGCCACGAGTTGGTCATGAAGCCGTAGGCGAGCGAGTCGATGCCGAAGAAGATGCACAGCGTGATGGCGAGGCGCGAGCCCGAGACGGGCGACGCGAGCTCGCTGCTGCTTGCCGCGTTCACGGCGCCGCCTGCGCCCGCAGCAGCCTCGCCATCCGCGTCCGCAGCACCATCGGCACTCGCGTCGCCGCCACTCGGTTCTGTGGTGCTCGCATCGCCGCCGCTCGGTTCTGCAGTGCTCGCGCCAGCGGGGCCCTCAGTGGCATCGTTTATGTCGTGCTCCGTGGCGTCGCTCAGGCCCACGGAAATAAACAGGCTGATCACGGCAAAAATAATGTACCCGCCGAAAATCACGCGGTACGCGTCGAGCGCCTTGCCCGTCTTCTGCGTGAACACGTCCGTCAGGTACCCGCCCGACAGCGATCCGAACGCAAGACCAAGCGTTCCGACAAGGTTCTGCAGCGCGTAGATGTGCGCGCGGTCCTTGTACGGCGTGATGTGCGCGATCGTGGACTCCTCGATTGCGCGGAACGGGCCGACCTCGTCGCCGCTCGGGGAAATGACGCCGAAGATCGCCGCGGCAAGAAGTAGCCACAGGTTCGTGCAGAACACAAAGCACACGCCGGAGCCGACCATGAGCAGCGACGACAGCGACAGCATGAAGCGGCGACCCCACTCGTCGGCCTGGAACGTGATGTACGTCGAGAGCAGCACGTCGCCGAGCAGCGTCAGCGTCATGAACAGGCCGACCTGCGCGTCCGTGCAGCCAACCGCAAGCAGAAACGGCACGAGAATCATGGTGCTCTGGCCGTACGCGGCCATGCGCACAAACTTGAGCGAGACCAGCAGCAGTTGGTCCGGCGTCATTGCCTGCGGTACTGCGCTAATACTGCTTGGAGCACTAATTAGCGGCGCTGCTAACCTAATCCAGACAGGCGCTGCGTTCCAATGGCTACCGCAGTGCGGCCATTGTGTGCATTTTCGTTGCGCTTTTGTATTGGCGTTTGTTTACTTTATGTAGTCGTTTTCGCACGCTTTTTTGTATTCGCCTTTGCGCTTTGTAGTAGCTAATTAGTGCGATTATAGATGTTGGCAGTAGGTGTTCGCGGTTGTTGGCACTTACTGCGTCGGGCGCGCCGCTGCTCGGCCCGGCTCAAAACAGTGCTTGCGTCATTGCGCCATGTAACTTTTTGCCGCCGGCGCCTTCGAGTGACTCGTTTCACGCTCGCCATCGCGGCCCACGGCCGGCCGCCGCCGTAACGGTAACGCGGTGGCGGAGTGACAAATTTGGTAAGCGCCTTTTCACTAAAGCCGAATTTTTCAAGCTAAACCATCACGATATGAGTGAAGAGGAGCAGCCCACCATCGTCATCGACGGCAAGCTCGACGACATCGAGCCCGAATACGAGGAGTTCGATAGTGAGGAGGACGATGTCCAGGACACCGCCGACGTGGGCGCCCACGACGGCGCGCAGAAGAAGGTGACGTTTGCCGCCGAGCTCGGCGACGGGCTCACCCCCGAGGAGCGCGCGAAAAAGGAGTTCGAGGAGGGCGGCGGCCTTCCCGAGCAGCCCGCGGACCCGGACTTCACGAAGATGGACCCGCTGAGCCCGGAAATCATCCAGCGCCAGGCCACGATCAACATCGGCACCATCGGCCACGTCGCGCACGGAAAGAGTACCGTCGTGAAGGCGATCAGCGGCGTGCAGACCGTCAGGTTCAAGTCCGAGCTCGAGCGAAATATCACGATCCGCCTCGGCTACGCAAACGCCAAAATCTATAAGTGCGTGGACGCCGACGTGCCAAAACCGGGCTGCTACAAGAGCTTCGGCTCGGGCAAGGAGATCCGCCCCATAATCGACGGCAAGCGCTACGAGCTTGTGCGCCACGTCAGCTTCGTCGACTGCCCCGGTCACGACATTCTCATGAGCACAATGCTGTCCGGCGCGGCGGTCATGGACGCCGCGCTGCTGCTCATTGCTGGCAATGAGCCCTGCCCGCAGCCCCAGACCTCGGAGCACCTTGCCGCCATCGAAATCATGGCCCTCAAACACGTCATCATTCTCCAGAACAAGGTCGATCTGCTGCGCCAGGAAATGGCCGCCGAGCACGAGAAGTCCATTCTCAAGTTCATCAAGGGCACCATTGCCGACGGCGCGCCTGTCGTGCCCATCAGCGCCCAGCTCAAGATCAACATCGACGCCGTCAACGCCATGATTGTCGAGAAGATCCCCGTCCCGCCCCGCGACTTCACCGCCGCCCCGCGCCTCATTGTCGTGCGCTCGTTCGACGTCAACAAGCCCGGCGCCAGCATTAATGACCTGCATGGCGGCATTGCCGGCGGCTCCATCGTCACGGGCGTGCTCAAGCTCGGCGACGAGATCGAGGTCCGCCCCGGCATCGTCACGCGCAGCGACTCGGGCGAGGTCCAGTGCACGCCCGTGCGCTCGCGCGTCATCTCTCTCCACGCCGACGAGAACGACCTCAAGTTCGCCGTGCCCGGCGGCCTCATTGGTGTCGGCTCGATGATCGACCCGACGCTGTGCCGCGGTGACCGCCTTGTCGGCCACGTCCTCGGCCACGTCGGCAAGCTGCCGCACGTCTTCATCGAGCTCGAGGCCAGCGTCTTCCTGCTGCGCCGACTCCTTGGTGTCAAAACCGAGGACAAGAAGCTGGCCAAGGTACAAAAGCTGGCCAAGGGCGAGATCATCATGGTAAACGTCGGCTCCACCGCCACGGGCGCGCGTGTCTCGTCCGTGCGTGGCGATATGGCCAAGCTGCTGCTTGTGACGCCGGCGTGCACGCAGGTCGGCGAGCACATCGCCCTGAGCCGCCGTATCGAGAAGCACTTCCGTCTCATCGGCTGGGGCACAATCCGTGCGGGCAAGACTTTGCTGTAAGCTGGGGGGTTCTTTTCCTAATCGTATATTATGAGCATACTTCAAAGTTAGCTATGAATTTCTGGTGCGCACCAACAATCTGCTGCAACAATCTGCGGCGACAATCTGCTGCACATGCATGAGCTGGCGCTGCAGTTCACGTAACGTGGCCGGCGAGATCGTAAATTCGCCAGCGGGGCTGTCTTGGCGTTGGCTGTCTTGGCGCTGACGAGCGTGAGCTTGTGAGAGACTGGCTCGGTGGTTTGTTCGGTCAAGACGTGTGGCAGGCCGAAGTATGCAAATAGGAGCCCGGCTCGTGCACGCTCCAGGCCTTCCAAATAGTATCTAAAACAGTATATCTAATCTGCAAACCCTAAGATTTAGGCGATTATCTGTCAAGTAGCCGCTCGTTACAAATTGGATCGTCTCGACTCGGGATCTTACCCTTTTAGGAAGATAGCTCTGGCGGGCACGAATTTGTCGAAAAGTTTGTTCCGGCGCGCAAAGCTTCTAATTTTTGGCATGCGCATTAATGTGTGCTCAATAAATCTAAAACGCCTATTTTCAAAGCGCTGTATGCATGGGAAGGTCATAAAGCCGCTGAAACACCGAATCTCGCGGTAGGGGTGCAGATATGAGCTGCGCCATTTTTGCATGTCCAATTGAGTACCGGGCGCCTCAAAATCAGTATATAAAGGAGCCCAAATTCCTCAGGTTTCTTCTCCACACTCAACAGCTTCTGCTCTCTGCTCTCTCACCCACCTTCTCTCTCAACAATGCTCTCCACCTCTGCCACTCCCTCTGCCTCTTCGTCTGCTCCTTTCTCGGTCGACGCTGCTCCTACCAATGCGTCGGCCGTCGGCGCGGACAAGCACTCCGAGTCTGCCGAAATCGAGCAGCCTCGCAATGAGTACTGGGTCGCCACATGTGTCATTGCCTAGGCGATGGCCTTGACTGGCCCCACGCAACAACTGCGTTGCCCTTTTCTTTAAATCAGACTTTCTACTTTACAATTAACCGATTCACTCTTTAAGCAGGTTCTTTCTTTTTTTACGCTTCTCAATAAATACATTAGGCCGCTAGCCAAAGGCAGTCCATCCCAGCCAAAGGCAATCCTAGCTAAAGGCAATTCTAGCCAAAGGCAGTCCACGCGTAGAATACAAATGTCCGCGGAAGCAGCTCGCGCAGGTCGTCGAGATCAAACTCCGGAACATACATTTTCAGATCCTCCTGGGAGCTGTGCGTCTGCGCGCTCTGCACAAGAAGCCCCTGCTTGCACAGGCGCTCCCAGGCATGGCGCACGGCCTTCGGCGGCCATGCTCGGTAGCCCGTGGCACCGCCCTGAAAGCGGTCCGAGTGCACTTCGCGAGCCAGCTCGTAGTATTCGCTGAGCACAATCACGAGATTCACAGTGTCTGTGCTGTATTTCAGGAGTGCACGCGCCGCGCAGATCATAATCGCCCAGTCGAGCTCGGCGACGTCCTCATATGCAGAGACGAGGCGCTCGCTCGAGGCCGGCGCCATCAGATCAGCAATATCGGCCACGCCCAGAACATGAGGCACGAGCTCGGAGGCCAGCTGCCGAGCCGAGTTGCCTGTCCACCAGACCTTTTCGCAGATCTCCTTGATGTCGAGGCCGTTCACAAACTGCTCCCACTCAGCGACTTCCGCAGCGTGCTCCGCGCGCAGACCAGGGTCATCAACGCTCAGAAAACACCGCGCAATGTCCTCAAGGTGTTCGGGCGACGCCGGCTTGGGAAGCACGACTGTGAGCGCGGTGTTCCGCGAGCGGTTGCGCTTCTCAAGAAGGTCCACAACGTTCATGCGCGTGGAGGTGCCAATCACGGTGACACCAAACGGAGACGTCTGGCTCAGATCAAGCAGCTGGTAGGCGAGAACCTGGTGCACGGCCGCAAACCGGTCGAGCTCCTCGACAACGAACACTATGCGCACGCGGTCGAGCTCGTCGGCGGCCGTCTCTACAGCCGTCGCGTCGGAGTCGCCGTCGAGCGAGTCCTCGCCCTGGGCCACGGCGTTTGCAAACAGATTATTGATGGACTTCAGCGTCTGGCTCATGCTTGTTTTCTCGATCTCCTCGTCGCCGTTCTGGATGGCCGCGTCCAGCTGCTTCGCAATCATGCGCAGCGCCAGCTTGTCGTCGCTGTGGACCAGCCCATTGATCCGGATCACTATACACTGCTGCGGGTACTCGCGCTCGAGCAGCTTCAGCGCGGTGTTCACGACAAGAGTCTTGCCTGTGGCTCGGGCTCCCAGAAGGATACATTGGTGGCCGCGCCGTTGGACGACGGTGCTGGCAAGCAGGTCAAAGACCTGCTCGACCTCGCTGGTCAGCCCAACAGGCTGCTCGGGCAGCGTATTCCCGTATAATTTACTCAAAACATGGGCCCGCACCGAGGCCATGAAGAGGGTAAGGGGCAGACCGTGTGTCAACACCGGGTTAGCTTGAGCTATGTAATTAGACCGCGCAGTGCAACGCAGCACAGAAACTGTCCGGAGTGTTTATAGAAAAGTGCCGATTTTTCGGCGGCGGGCCGTATTTGATAAACATTTTATGAAAGCTACGTAAATAGCCATGCAGTCACCATGTGGGTGCGAAAGGCAGCTTGGCTGTTCAGTGTAGATGCTATACCTTCTCGGTCAGATTAAGGAAGTAGTACGAGTGCGGCACCCAGTCGCCGCTGGGAAGTACGCGCTCCACGGCTGCGCCCAATGAGTAGCCCACGCGCAGGTAGAACCCGCGTGCGGCCGGCGACGAAATCAGCCCGGCCTTGGGCGGCCCGGGCCAGTGCGGCGGCCGCGTGAACGGCTCCAGAGCCTTCAGCGACTCGTTAATCAGCTGTTCTCCGTAGCCCTTGTTGCGCTCGGACTGCCGCGTGCAGAACATTGTGAGGAAATATGTAAGGTCGCGCGGGTACGTTGTCTCGCGCAGCTGCTTCGCGTTGAGCGAAATAAGCTCCTCCCGCCGCTCGGGCGTGTCGTCGATGCTCAGGTCCTTGTGGCCCTGCTCGATCTCTGCCTGCAGGCGAGGATTGTCATGCGGGTTTGCATGGCCCAGCAAGGTCCACCAGTTCCGCACAGCGTACCACCGAGCAAGCAGCCAGGTCCGGAGCCTGTGCCACACGGAGAAGCGAGGCTGTGCCACATACTTGGGCAGAGTCCAGCGCGCCGTGGCTACGTATTGGCCGTTATTGTCGCGCAACAGAAACAGGCGCCGGCGCGGGTCCGAAAGCGTCTGCAGATGCAAGTGCCGCGCGTCGACTTCGACCATCCGCTTGAATTGCTTAGCCCGCGCAATGAGCTGCGCGTAGTCGGCGATTGGCGGCAGCTCGCCGGGGGCGAATTTCGAGTCTGGGCGGCGGAACGCGCTGATGAGCGGATCCTCGCTGGCGGCGCTTTCCCAGAGCCGCGCAAACTCGAGCGCCTTGCTGTACGAGATGTTGCGCCAGTCGTATTGCTCTATGCTGACCATTTCCAGTGCTGTCTGTGGTTTTGAGGATGGATCTGAAGGTGCCGCCCCGCCTTGGTGGGTTGGAGATTCGGGGTTAGGAAGCGGATCTGGAGCTGAGCTTTGCGAATTGAGGGCGCCTGCCATTGTACAGACGTTCAGCATTGTACAAACTTTTAGCAATGTACAAACATTCAATGTGCAAAAGTCCAGCAATGGGCAAATGTTCAGCAATGCAGAGTTTCCAGTGTGTGATAGAGGACTGTTGAATCGCGAGTCTGTTCGTCTGGCACCGCTGCCGTTGGCCCAAGAGTGATTTTCTTTCAGATTCCAGTCGGCTCAACGAATTTGCATCTTTGTTTATTTATTTATACATGGCGAGCGTAGAAGTTGGAACGCTTGAACTGGAACACTTAGTACTGGAACACTCGTACTTGTTGCTTTACACGCGCACTCGACTACTAATGCCATACCGTCGCATGCACGATAAGAGTTTAAACCTAGCAGGAACTGGCACTTTCAAGTGCGGCAGCAGCATACATTAGAAACTAGACTCTATAAAAATTGGGCCCGCATGCTTCACTCTGAGATGCCACTCTGAAATGCCCTTGTCTAATCTGGGTCACTTGTCCATGCTTGAGGCCGCACTGACGCGGCGTCGAATGAGGCTTCATTTACACTTGCTCGCCTACGCGACGTCAAGAAAGCCTTGCGATCCCCGGCGGCAGTCCTTTATACTCCCGACTCGCTACAGCATGATTAGTGGAGGCATGCATATTACATGCAGCGACGACGATAACCGCGACGATAACGGCGACGGTGTAAGCAAGCGGGCGCTCGGGCGCACAGCAGCGTGCAACAGACTCTGGGCCGCGCAAATTCCCCAGAACCAATAAAAAAAGGCCCGATCTGGGCCGCGGGCTGGCGGCTTGCGCGGCGGCCGATTCTGGCCTATCCGGACCTAGCCATACCGCGGCTCCAGGCCTCCCTTTTGATCGTGAAAAACTGGCGCGCCGAGGCACCCCAGGCGAACGGCAGGCGAACAGGATGGGCGAGTCGTCGTTCATAGCCGAGCTCCACGCAGATGACGTCCCGAGCGTGCAGCACGTCCTGGCCGCGGGCGGTCTGGGCGGCGCGCTGGGCGACAGCGCGATGTACCCGCTCGACACGGTGAAGACGCGGCAGCAGGGCGCGAGCGCGGCCGAGGTGGCGCAGAAGTACCGGACGATGACGCAGGCGACGAAGACGATTCTGAAGGAGGAGGGTCTTTTCTTCGGCATCTACCGCGGGTACTCGGCCATGTTGCTGGGCAGCTTTCCGTCGACAATGATCTTCTTCGGCACGTACGAGACGATCAAGCGCCAGATGCGGCAGCACACGGGGCTCGGCGACACGGTCGTGCACCTGACGGCGGGCTTTCTCGGCGACTTCGCGAGCTCCGTGCTGTATGTGCCGTCCGAGGTGCTCAAGACGCGGTTCCAGCTGCAGGGGCCCTACAACAACATGCACCACCGCAGCGGGTACAACTACCGGGGCCTTGTTGACGCGCTGAGGCTCATTGTGCGGCACGAGGGCATGAGCGCGCTGTTCCACGGGTACAAGGCGACGCTGCTGCGCGACCTGCCGTTCAGCGCGCTGCAGTTTGCGTTCTACGAGCGGTTCCGGCTTGCGGCGCAGACGAGCCGCAACTCGCGCGATATCGGGCTGCCCCTCGAGCTTGCGACGGGCGCGGCCGCGGGCGGGCTGGCCGGCATTTTGACGACGCCGTTCGACGTGGTCAAGACGCGCATGCAGACGCAGACCACCGAGAAGATCCGCGGCACGCTTGCCGGGCTGCGCAGCGTGTTTGTGCACGAGGGCCTGCTCGGCGCGTTCTCGGGCGTCGGGCCGCGCTTCGTGTGGACAAGCGTGCAGAGCAGCGTGATGCTTGTGCTATACCAGGCGTTTCTGCGCGTGCTTGAGAACAGACAGGCGCCGCTGAGGCTGGATCCTTAGCGGTGCGGATTCGACAAAAGCGGGCGGCATCCACGCTGAAGGCCTCGCGATGAGGCGACGCGGCCAAAAAGATACCACGGTATCAGAGCATGCAGCGGAGCACCAAAGCTCAGGACGCACCGCGGTGCAAAGCTGGGGTTGTATTAGACCAATATAATTATAATGTAAATGTCATATAGAGAACAAGTGCACATAGGACCTGCATGAGAAAATAAACAGAACAGAACAGGGGCGGCGGCGAGCAGCTTAGGCACGCGGTTAGGCATGCGACTGCCGCGATGGGCTGGTCGGCGATTATGCGGTTCTGTGCCGAAGCGCGCCTCGGCGCCAAGCACCATGAAGCAGGCTCTATGGCTGAGCGCGAATGCGACACGCGCCGACCGGGGCTGAGCATACTGTTCACTCAGCCAGCGATCTGACCTGTGGGCAATCAGCACCTGCGCGAAATTTACCGCACATCTGCGTGGTTTAGCAGATCAGTATATTTGCGATCCAGCGAGTCAGTGTATACCCACCGGCGCTACTATACTCGCGCGTCGCCGATACCACGGTGGCTGGATATGGACGTTTTCCGCAGGCACCGCACGGCGACCGGATACGAACGCGTTTTCGACGCGGTGGCACGACACGATTCGCGCTCAGGATTTGACGCTCGGCATCGGGCCCTCCGCAGGTGGGCGTCGGCCGTTGGCAGTCCGCAGTTGGCGCTCCGCAGTTGGCGCAGCTGGCGCTCCACAGCTGGCGCTCCACAGCTGACGCTCCTTAGTCCTTCTTCTTGCCAAACAGGCCGCGCTTCTTCTTCTTGTTCTGCGCCTCCTGCTTCAGGAAGTACTGGTTCTCCTGGATCGTGTCCGTGGAGTCCGGCGGGGCGTTCGGGTCGCCGAACGAAATGACGTTGTTGCTGTACGGGTTCGTCTCGAAGCGCGGCATCGGGTCGAAGTCCTGCCGCGGGCGGAAGCCGAGGCGCTCCGTCTCCATTGTGTCGCGGATGCGGTCGTCGCCGGTCGTCGAGTACTCGAACTGGCGGATCGTGTCGAGCGGGCGCTCGTCGCGCGAGCGCGCCGGGTTGCTGAGGTCCGGGTTCGTGATCGGCTTGCCGAACACGTCGCGCAGCGCGCCGCTCGGCGTGATCGCCTGCGTCTGGTGCGAGCCGACCTGCTGCTCCCACGGCTGCTGCTCCTGCACGGCCTTCAGAATCGGGTCGTGCAGCTCGCCGCTCGACGGCATTTTCTCGTGCCGGCTCGGGTGTCCGCCCAAGTCGTCCTTTTTAGATTTCTTGCTGAACAGTCCCATGAGCGCTGCGAGTTGGCTGGCCTAGTTCCTGAGAAGGTCCCAAGCCAGACGCGCTCCCAGCCGGTGTCGTTTTGTGGGCGCGCTTTAGTCAGGCGTATCGCTGTCGCACCAGCCCTGACGCGTAGGGCACGCGCTCGGGCCCTAAAAATAGCTGCCGCGGCTCGAGGCTGTGCGCACGCGCAGCCAGCGCGTGCGGCCGTGCTGGCGATGCTGCTCGCCTCGCGCCGCCTCCGTTTTGACCGCAATGGGCCCGCGCAGCGTGGCCCGCGGCTCCGGCTAAGGCTAGGGTGGCTGGGCGCCGGCCGCGTTCCACCTGCATGCCGCTTCTCGTGGGCGAACGTGACCGCCCCGAATGGCTGAGGCACTGATTAGGCCGGGCCACATTGGCGACCCTAATCGGCAACGGCCCATCCAGATCGAGAAATTAAATCGAATTAAACAAAGGCTCAGATCGATCGGCCGCTGCGCCGCTGCGCTGCGAGATTGGCCGCGCAGATGGGCCCGGCAAAACCGGTTGCGTACATCGCGCACATCGGCACGTAATTGAGCAGCCGTGGAAACCGTGGAATGCGAGTGCGCCGCGGATATTCGATAAGTACCAAACACAAGCACACTGGATATTCGACAAGTACTAAACACAAACACATTGGACACTGGGACATGTAATTGGCTCGGCACATATCCGCATGAGGTCCTGCAGGTACGTGCCTGAGCGCGGCGGCAGCCATGAGTCGCGTGGCTATCATGTGTCGCATAGTCGAGTCGCGTACCTCGGTCAAAATAGGACGACTGAAAATGGTCCTGCAAAGCATCGTTTTGCTCCGCCAGCCCTCTGCTACCACCTTCACTTGTCGTCTACGCCGCATTGCGCGCGCTACGTAGCCAACCCGGTTCCTTTCAATGGTTAGGCCGGGCTCATTCACAGCACCTTAACGTTTGGCTACATGGGCGCAGCACGCCAGGTTGCGTGCGCGTAATGTGAAACATACATCGATACAAAAATGTGTTTTAGAAATAGCTTCTCTTTGTTAGGACCTCATAGGGCCTCATGGTGCTTCATTGCTGAACAAAGTTCAATTAACGGTGCCACAGCCCCGAAAGCGCTTTGGCAGCGCTTATTAAATGTAGTCTGAACTTCAACCATCCTCAAGGCCGCCCGCGTCGTGCTCCGTGAAATTTCGGCACGTGAGACGGGGTTAGGCTGGCCGATCCACAAACGTGGCCAGCCGATTCATAACAAACAAACAATGGCCGCGCGTGTGAAGGCCGTGCTCAGCGGCGACACGCTCGTGCTCACGGACAAGGCAGGCAAGGAGCAGCTCCTCTCGCTCGCCTACGTCAGCTCGCCCCGCCTCACGCAGACCTCCAGCGAGCTCTACGGCTTCGATGCCCGCGAGTACCTGCGAAACCTTGCGATTGGCAAGCCTGTGAACTTCCGCATTCTCTACGACGCAAACAGCAGGCCCTATGGCGACGTCTCGAGCCCGGTGTTCTCGTCGCTCGTCGAGCACATGCTCGAGCAGGGCTGGGCGCGCCTCCGCGACGACGCCCCGGTGAAGCCCGACTACGCGCGCTACAACGGCCGCCTCGAAACGGCGGAGACGGCAGCGAGCAGCGCGCACAGAGGCGTGTGGTCCCTGCAGAAGCCGAAGTCCCTCCGCGTGTTGGGCGACGTGCCCGAGAAGCTGTACGGCAGCGGCCGCACCGTGCCGTCTGTCGTCGAGAAGGTCGTTGCTGGCGACCGCATCTCGCTGCGGTCCATGCTCAGTCCCGAGGAGCACTATGTCGGCCCGGCAGCGCTCGGCGGCATTCGCTGCCAGCGCAGCGGCAGCGGCGACGTTTTCGGCGATGCCGCCGCCGCGTTCGTGGCCTCGCGGCTCCTCCATCGCTCCCAGGTGCGCGCAATCTACCATGCGCCGAGCCCCCACAATGACAGCGTTCCGCTTGTCACTGTCACGCACCCAGCGGGCGACATTGCGCTGCTTCTCGTCACACAGGGCCTGGCCGCGGTGAACGAGACCCACGTCGCCGTGGGCAGCGAGCGCCTCCTGCAGCTGCGCGCCGCCCAGCGCGAGGCTGAGGCTGCGGGGCGCAACATGTGGAAGGTCGCGGCCACGGCAAAGGCCGAGCGCGCCGCAAAGCTCGGCACCAAGGGCTTCCAGGCCGTCGTCATCAAGGTCATTTCCAGCGATACGGTTGTGGTCGACAACGACAACAAGGTCGTTCAGCTGTCGAGCGTGCGTGCACCACGGCGCAACGATGACCCCGTGCTGGCCAACGAGGCGCGCGAGTTCACGCGCAAGCTGCTCATCGGCAAGACCGTGAACATCGCTGTGGACGGTGAGACGACCACAGCCAAGGGCGAGCCGCGTTTACTTGCGACGCTGTCGTACGGCCCAGACTTCTCTAAGAATGCCGCTCTGGACGTCATTAGCGCCGGATGGGCGACGGCAACGCGGCACCGCCGCGACGACCTCGACCGCAGCCCGTTCTACGATGAACTTGTTGCTGCTGAGGAGGCGGCCACGGCCAAAAACAAGGGCCTCCATGCTCCGCCAACCAAGAAGAAGACTCCCGCTGTTGTCGATGCCAGCGAGACTGCCGTGCGTGCGCGCAGCTATCTGGCGGCCCTCGAGCGCCGCGGCCGTATTCCGGCCGTTCTGGACCTCGTCATTTCTGCTGGCCGCTACCGCGTGAACGTGCCCAGCGAGAACTGTACTCTGACTGCCGTGCTCGACGGTGTTCGCTCGCCGCGCGCCGGGGAGGAGCACGCCGACGCGGCGCTGGACTTCGTCAATAAGGGCTGGAACCAGCGCGACATCCAGATCAGCGTGCGCGGTGTTGACAAGACGGGCGCCTTCGTGTCTGTGATCACTATGGGTGGCAAGTCGCTTGCCGCAGACTTGCTGGCCGAGGGCTTTGCGACTGTGCACGAGGGCGCAGCCAATGCGGCGAACCTGCGCCAGGAGTTCGACGACGCGCAAGAAAAGGCCAAAGCTGCGCGCAAGGGCGTCTGGTCGAAGTATGAAGAAGCTGAGCCGGTTGCAGACGAAGAGCCGGTCGAGACCGACGCCGACGCTTCGGCAGCTTCGCCCTCCACCTACCAAGACGCCGTTATTACCCATGTCACGCGTGATGCTGTGTACTACCGACTTGCGCCAGCTCAGGCTAAGCACTCGCAGCTTGTGAGCGAGCTCAAGGCTTTCTTCAGCGGCCCTACGAATGCGGACAAGCGCCACTTCGGCCGCCGCCCCAAGCGTGGCGACTCTGTTGTCACGGCTAGCTATGAGCGCGGCTCGGTCGCTGCATTCGACAGATCATCAAACCGCTTCGAGGTGTTGCTCGTTGATGCAGGCCAGACCGTCAGCTATTTGCAGGACGAAATTTATCCGCTTCCCGTCCAATTCGGACTGTCCAAGGCTCCTGCACTCGTGCGCCGGGCTGAGCTGCGCTTCGTCCACCCGCCGGTTAAGTTCTTCGAGAAGCGGTACCTTGAGTATCTCGAGAAGTACGTGGGCGAGGCGATTGCCATTTCGGGCAATGACACGATTTACACCGCAGACTCGAAGTCCGCCACCGACAGCCTGAACTGGCGGCTCATCTCCGAGGCTTATGCTGCCGTTCCCGTGAGCCAGGCCTCAGACCCCGAGGCCGAGCCCTTCCTTGAGGCTCAAGAGCAGGCCAGAATTGAGCGCCGCGGTATGTGGCAGTACGGCGACCTGCGCGAGGATGATGATCTGTGAGCACAAGGCAAGTTGTGACACTGTATACCTATACATACTTATGCGCCAAAAGCACGGAAGCTAAACTAACTAAACATTTTAGCGAACATTGAGTTCATTCATATTGCGCAACTTACTATTTTGAATTTCGCAACACTGCTACTGGCACTTAATTGGGCTTGACTCATAGGCGAATGCGTGACTCACTATCATGCAGCTTATCTTCGTCGTGTCTTGGAGCATGGCGCGCCGGGCCAAAGCAATTGCCAGCGATTCCGTTTCTATTCGAATCTCTAACTTGTAAACGCCCACACAGCTGCATTTGAAGCCACAATCTAGCAAAAAAAAAGCCCCACACCGTGCGCAGCCCGTATCGATCCCTAGTTTTAGGGTTAGGCCTCGGCCGCCCCTCTTGATGCAGGACATTGATGCATGACGTTGACGATGCGCATTTGGCATATCTAACGGCGCTCGATTTGCACCGAGGCCCACTCGATATGACCACGCTTGAGCGATACGACTGGAAAAACGTCTCATATAAACAAACGTTGGAGTTCGAGCAAATCTGGCACGAGGCTATCAGCGACGACCCGCTCAGACTCGCGTTATACCCCAGCCGCTTCCAGTTTCTGCCGTCAAAGCTGCCGCCAATTAGTGAGTATGAAGAGCTCATTGCCCGAATCAAGGAGTTTAGACGTTTGTCCGAATGCGACGCTCGCGACTTCCAGGTACGTCTTCGGTCTGACCCGCGCTCGCAGCTTTTCATGCTGAAAAACGAGCAGGGCCAGTGCGTTTCCGCCTGTTTGTGGACATTGCCCAAATATCTTGCAGTGCCGCGATTGCCAATTCTGCACAGAGTCAAGACGTGGTTCATGGCTTATTGGTATGCATTCCGGAACTGGCTGGCCTGGTACGGGCATTCGAAGCCACCAAAGAGCGTCCGCACTGAGCTCGATGAGGGCCGAAGACACATGGAAGTATCCGCTGATACGCCAGAGCGACTAGCTGAGCTCCGGGGCCTCACCCCGAAACAGCTTGAAGAGACATCTTATCCGATGAACTACTCCTACAGTCTATTAGTATTTTCGACCCGCAGGTCTTTGCATGGACGTGGATATGCTCGCAAGTTACTGAACGACTCTTTGAAGAGTTTAGGTCCGTACGTTCCGCCGCCAGACTTAGCGGGCCCGCCCAAAGTTGCGCTGAACGCATCTCCGCCGGCGCGTGGGTTCTACGAGAGAGTTGGATTCACACTTGGTGGTATTTACGAGTCAAGAATGCCGAATGGCGAAGTGTTCCCGCATACCTATTATTTCCGCAACTTGGGGCCGTCGTGAAGAAACGAGATAGACTTAATTGCCATTTGAAGCTGCCAAGAAACGATAGTATATGTATCTAGTGATTGATGTACGCCAAAGAAGCGCAGAGATTTGTTGCAACCTCTTTAATTCGTCGCATCAATCGGATCCATACGTTAACAAGACGCTGCAACACGCATTGGAGGTGCATTCTGGAACTGAAAGCGGTAACCCTTATTCCAATAGCATAACATTTAGGTCAAAACTGCGGTAACCACTTTATTCAAATAGTTTAGTATGCCCCTGCCGTGATAAGCTTCGGCCCGCGGTTTCGGGCGCGTCCTCTCACATACACCACCCTAACCATCAAGGCTAGGGCGATCCCCACCACTTCTTCGCCGCAACGACGCTAAGCGGCACAAGAAAATGACAACCATAGAGCGCTACGACTGGAGGAATATCTCGTACAGCAAGGCGCTCGAGTGGGCGCGGATCTGGGAGGACGCGCTCAGCGACGACCCGCTCATGCGCGTGTTCCGGCCCACAGACTCGCAGTTCGCGCCGTCGACGCTGCCGCCGATTTCCGAGTACGAGCAGCTCATTGCGCGCACGAAACAATTCAAACGCGTGGCCGAGGCGGACGCGCGCGCGCAGACTGTGCGCGTGCGCTCGGATCCGCGTGTGAGCCTGTTTCTGCTCAAGGATCCGCAGGGCAAATACGTTGCCGGAGCGCAGTGGATTCTGCCCAAGTACCTGCCGCAGCCCCGCCCATCTCTGTGGCACAGGCTCAAGACGTGGCTCCTTGCGCGCTGGTACGCGTTTAGGACCTGGTGGAGCATGCTGGGCCACTCGAACCCGAACGAGAGCTCGGCGCTGCGCGCGGAGTTTGAGCGCGGGCGACAGGACCTGGGCTTGCACGACACGCCCGAGAGGTTAGCGGAACTCACGTCGCTGAACCCGAAGCAGCTGAAGGAGACAATGTACCCGCGCAACCTGACGTACTGGTTGTCGCAGTTTGCCACGCGCCGCTCAGAGCAGGGCAAAGGCTACGGATCGCTTCTTCTTAAAGAATCGTTGCATGGCCTGCGCCCGTTTAAGCGACCGCCGCACATTGTTGGCCCGGCCAAGGCCGCGCTTAGATCCTCGCCCTCGGCGCGCGGATTCTACCAGCAAATGGGCTACATGCTTGGTGCTGTATCCGAGCGGGAGCTGCCCAATGGCGAGTGGTTCCCGCACACCTGCTATTTCATCAATCTGCGTGAGAAGACGGAATCTGAGCGGGAATTTCATAAACAATAGTGTGCTAGCTGAACAAAATGCGATGACATGACCTGGTAGGGAAACGCTAATAGGGCAGAATGCCGATGGGGTGACTCACGAATATTATGTACGCCTCTCCGTCTGATACTTCGCTTGTCAAGGGAAAAACGAAAGTGAGCGCAGCGCCATTTAATCACGATAATCACGATATTGCGTCTCGATCTACTTCCACGCGGCTCCTCATCGTTCATTATATAGTGTATGTCTTACGCGATATATGCCACATGCGTTCGTGATTTTGTAAACCCATGGCTTCTCCACACTGTACATGCTGGCGCGCAACTCGCGCCTCTCACCTTGTGGTGTATCACAGTTGTAGCTTCGGGACGAGCTCGTGTCACATTAACCTTCTCGCAATATTACAATGGTTTTCTTAAGTGGCAGGGTATGCATCCAAGAGCATCCACCAGGAGCAAGCTATAGTCGATTGCGCACGTGAAGAGTCGAGAGAATAGCACGCTATAAGGTAACAGCTTGGGGTTTCTGGCCACAATTATCAAATTATATATCAATATTTGGGCTTCCAAATGGCAGTGACAGCGGCCCTGTTGGATTCGATCTAATCATAGCGCAGTGCACGGAGCACAAACACCACGACTGATTTTCCCTATTAGGGAACCACCCTAGCCCACGATAACATCAGTGAGGTAACGAACAATGGCACAGGCGAAAAGGAGCATCTCAGGCCAATACGATCTCAAAAAGTATAGAGGTTGGTTGAGACTAGCGAGACAAATAGGACGTAACAGATGCGCTAGCTATCTACGCTTTGCCGGGCCTCGAATTCCGAATAGCTGAGCGCGAATAGCTGAGCGCGAGTATGTGGTATTTTTAGTGCTGCGCAAAACAGCGCGTACAACGCAGCAAATCAAACAGTTAACAGGAGCCTAGGCTCGCTTTCTCTGCTCGCTTGTTCTGCTGCGCTGAGCATCAATAACGCCGCGGCTTGAATGCTGTACATGGTGCAGCATCGAGCAGGCTATCTTGCAGCGATCGATCCGATCCGATCCGATGCAGTCACCGGCGGCAGTCTTCCCTGCCCAAACTCTAAATGACGCGCCGGCACTTTGCGCTGCAAACTCTAACCTACTGGCGGCAAACTCGCGGCGTTTACTGCCAATGTGCTCAAAGCGCACACAATTGCCTCAGGAAGGGCTAGGCTTAGGGTGTAGACACGCCAGCTGGCGTCGGCGGGCAAACCTGACAGCGCGCCGATTTGCGAGGCGCCTGCACCGCGCCGGCGGCGAGCTGCAAGGCCAACGTCGTGTTTCGCAGCAGCCCATCACCTGATTCGAAGCCGGATCTGGCGTATTTGGCCGCAGCCATGCGGGTACTCAGATTGTGGTGGTACTCAGCAGCTGCGCTCGGTATCATCAAAAACCGTGCCCTGAGGGTACTCACCGCGCGGGTACCCACCGAAGTTGTCGGGCAACTCGACGAGCTCGAGCTCGGGCAGCGCGCGCGCGGCCAGGGAAAAAAAGGAACAGCGTGAAACTCCTCGCCCCTGGCTGCCAGGACATGCCCGGTTTGCTGCCTTGCTCTGGCGCGGGCGGCACGCTCAAAGCGTCGCGGTTCGCGCGTTAGCACGTGACTCAGTCTGCATGAAGAATGGTGAGACTCGACGCCGCCAGGCGCAATTGTGGGGGCCTGGCGTCTGGGATCCGGCCTGTGCATATATATACCTTGCGGGTCCCGCGTGGCACGTCAGAATATTTCGCCCCAAACTTCGGCACCAAGTAACTGACATCGAGTGTGCGGGATGTACGGTGACAATTATTCTCCTTTTAGCCTCGAGGGCATTCTGTTTGACGAGGCCAAAAAGCTCGGCTCGCTCACGCGCGCGCTCCCGGGGCTCTCGCTGTCCGGCGGCGCGTTCCCGCAGTGGCCCACGAAGCCCGTGAAGTCGCCGCGCGCTACGCAGACGTTCCGCTGCCATCGCGAGCGCCGGTCGTCGGCGGCAGCGCCGCAAGCAGTGTCGCGCTCGTCCTCTTTTGTTGCGCAGTCGCCGGTGGCTTCTCCGCAGCAGCTGTTCGCGAGCCGCGAGGACCCTGAGCACCTCGATCAGGTTAACACTCCGCAAACGTATCCTCAGAGTTATGTCTCGCAGAGCCACGCCTCGCCTAACTCCACTCCGCAGAGCTACGCTGCGAACTACGCTCAGCAGGACTACGTTCCGCAGAGCTATGCTCAGCACCGAGCGGCGCAGCACAGCATTCAGGGCCGCGCGCAGTCTCACCAAAACCATGGGCAGCAGTTCGGGCAGCAGTTCGGGCAGCAACCCCAGGCGCAGCACTACACGAGCTTTGACTCGCAGCACGCGCTCGCAACGCCAACCTTTGACCGGCCAACCTTCGGCCGGCCGCAGCTCGAGAAGCCGCGCTACGAGCTCCTCGCCCCGGGCTCGCCCCCGCGGGCGCCCGAGCGGCCCGTGTCGCACACGTTCGGCGAGCCCGTGCGGCTGCAGACGCCCGGCTCGCGCGCCTGGCCTGTGTGCGACCACCCGGCGCACGCGGACCTCGGCTGGTGCAGCTGGGACCGCTGGGCGCGCGGGTCGATGGACTCGACGCTCTCGGAGGGCCTGACGACGTCGTCAACAATCTCGGACTCGGTCATCGAGCCCGCCGAGGACGACGCGACGCTGATCAGCCGGCCGTCGAGCCCGCCGCCGCTCAAGGCCGCGCCCAAGATGGAGTCGCGCCCGCCGCGGCCGTGTCTGCAGCCGGCAAAAACCGGGTTCGCGCTGTGGGTGGGCAACCTCTCGGCGCACACGACCCTCATGGACCTGCGGGACCTGTTTGGCACGCCCGAGATCCAGAGTATTTATTTGATCCAGCGCACGGGCTGCGCGTTTGTGAACTACAGCAGCGGCGAGGCGCTCGACGCCGGCATCGAGCTGTTCCACCGCCGCGAGGGAAAGCTCCATGACCACGATCTGGTGATCAAGGCGCAGCGCGCCGACGAGGACCAGCAGTGCCAGCAAACGGTGCCGCCGCCCGTCAACTCGCCGGACCGCTTCTTCATCTGCAAGAGCCTGACGATCGAGGATCTCGAGTCGGCGAAGCAGAAGGGCCTGTGGTCGACGCAGCTGCGCAACCGCGAGAAGTTCAACGAGGCGTTCAACCAGGCCGAGAACGTGTACCTAGTATTCTCGGCGAACCGCACGTCGGCGTTCTACGGCTTTGCGCGGCTCGAGACGCCGTTTGGCGACGACCTGACGCCGGACAACGCAAACGACGCGTTCGACCCGTCCAGCGACGCCGACAGCGCGTTCGAGATCTCGCGCACGCCGGCAACGTACAACCCCGAGAAGGGCGTGTATATTCCGGCCGGCGAGATTGTGCTGGACCCGCTGCGCGGCAGTCAGTTCTGGAAGGTCGACGGGTGCCCCTACGCGGAGTCCGACACCGAGAAGTGGGCGGCGCCCGCAAAAATCACCTGGCTGTCGGCGCCGAACAACGTGGTGTCGTTCTCGCGCACGCGGCAGCTCAAGAACAGTCTGAACCAAAACAAGCCGGTGAAGGTTGCTCGCGACGGCACCGAGATCGATCCGGCCGTGGGCCGTGAGCTCTGCGACATGTTCAACTAGCCGGCAGGCCCTCATTAGCTGGTACATAAAGTATTTATGCAGTTAGCCCTGCTTCATTCAAGAAGGCCAAAGCAAAGACCCGAGGTTGCCTCTCGTGCCCGACGTGTGTTCGTAACTAGTTCTAAATGACTATTAAAGTATCACTTCTTTGACTCTTCTGAATCTCCTACAGTATCACTACTCTAGCATCCGCAGAACAGTTGCTTCCATGCAGTGACTTCCCAATGGCAAAAGACTCCACATGGTGGCACATGCATCCGCCCATTAAGGGTTGCGTCAGACTGTTCCTCACATTATGCTCACACAGCGACCGCGCGAGAAATGCACGCGGAAACGGCGCGGAAATCGCGTACTTATAGACCCGATCTGCTAGATTCTAAATACTATGGCCGTACACATTAAATCCTCGAAGCTGTTCTACACGTCGCCCGAGCGCGGGGTCCCCGACGCGGGCCGCAGCGTTCGCAGCATGCAAGGCCTAAAACGCCTGAGACTGCACCGGCCCGCGCGTGTGCGGCCAATGCAGGCCGTGATGACGGGACTCATGCTCGTCACCGTCGTTTCGACCGCGTGCATGTGCGCGGCGGCGTGCGCGCCCGAGCTGGCCGCCAAGGTTTCCAGTACGATAGCTAGTTTGCTGCGCGGAGACGCTGTCATGGGCCCATGGCATAACTTGAAGCGCATCCAATGGCATGAACAATGGGGCGCTCAATTGCACGCTCAGGGGCACGCCAAAGGGCGGCGCGAGTGGCATTGTGAGCCGCTTGTTGCGTCGCAGGCCGCGCTACCATACGCGTCGTACAGTGTGCCATTTGAGGCGCCATTTGAGACGCCGTTCGCGGCGCGCTTTGAAGCGCCATTCGCGACGCAATTTGGAGTGCCATTCGGGACGTCGTTCGGGACGCCATTCGCGACGCAATTCGAGGGGCCATTCGGGACGCAATTCGAGGCAGTTGTTGAGGAACTCGAAGCGCAATTCGAGGAGCCATTCGAGGAGCCACTCGGGACGCCATTTAAGGCACCATCCGGACCTTGTCCTGAGCACACCCGCCAAATCGAGCGCGAGCCCGCGCTGGAGCCGTGGGACCTGTACGAGGCACTCGTGAACGGCACGTTGAAGGTGGCTTGGATTGAATAACCGGCGCGCGGCTTATGTATATGCTATTTACAGGAACTTTTTGGCCTTCTTCTCGAACAGCCGGCACTCGCGGAGCCAGTGGCGGTAGCCGTGGATGCTGCCGATCTTCTCGCCGTAGTAGTCCGGCAGCGGGTTGTGGTTCACGTTGTGCTGGCTCGGGTTCGGGCGGTTCTTCGCGACGTGGCGCAGAAACAGGTTGTCCATCTCGTAGAACGCGGCGCGGCGCGAGCCGATTATGAGGCCAAACACGGCGTTGCCCAGGAACGGGCCGACGATCCAGCCCACGAGCCCGGACACGAGAATGCCGCCGCCGTAGATCCACGGCATCTCGATGCCCATGATCGTCTTGTTGAAGTCGATGACGAGGTTCGCAAAGTACCCGAACGCGACGCCGGACGCGACCAGCGACGTCACGATCGACGACGCAAGGTCGATCTGGCGCCGCCGCGAGCGCAGCCGGAAGAACTCGTTCCACGACAGCGGCGGCGCGCTGTCGCTGGCGGCGCCGGTCTGCGTCGAGGACAGGCGCAGCGCGGCGCGCGGCGCGCACTGCGGCTTGGCGGCGCCGATCCGCGGCGCACACACGCGCGCCGAGCGCGCGAAGAGCGGCCTAATTCCTGGCAAAAACATCGTCGAATGGCACTGAACTGAACGGGTTGAGGACGGGCGCCAACTGCTTACGGCATTATTAATCCCGCTGGAAGCGGTCGAAGCCTTGGCTGCCGGGCCGCATCAACTCGGTCGTTTCTGTTTCTCGCTTTGTGGCTTAGCTGTAATTTGTTTTGTATTAGGATGTGCGTGTGAATTTGCGTGTGAATTTGTATAAGATGACGGCGCGGCAATGAGCGCAGCCATGGGCACGGCAATGGGCGCTCAATTGCAAGCAGCGAGCCCATTCGCCATTGGCGCGAAATTGGCAGTCAAATAAATAGAATTACGGATGCTACAAAAGTGGTCGTTACTGTCGCGGCGCTGTTCGGCCGCTGTTCGGTTCTTTTCGAGTTCTTTTCGGGTCCTTTTTGGGTCCTTTTTGGGAGCTTGAACGAGCTCACGACTCGGCGTCGAACGACGTCGAGCCCTGCGAAAACACGCGGTCCGAGTCCCCGAGCAGCGACTTCCGCCGGTTCTGGCTCCCCTTCGTGTAGTGCTCGAAGCCCTTCGCCACGTTTCCGGCGTTCGCGTCCTGCAAGTACGTGCCCTCCTCAACGTAGAGCCGCTCCTCGATGTCCTCGAGCTCGCGGTCGATGTTTGTTTTCTTGGCAACAAGCTCGCGCAGCTGCTTCTTCACTTTCTCGTACGCGTCCTCGTCGGCGCTCGGCTTGGGCTTTGCGTCCGCGGGCCGCTCCTTGCCGGACTCGCTGCGGCGCTTCTCGGCCTTTGGCGCGGGCGTGTCGCCGTCCCGCGGCGTGTCGTGCTTCGCGTCGGCGTCGGCGTCGCTGCCGGCGTCGTTCGCGGAGCCGGCGTCGTCGCCCTGGCTCTTGTCGGAGGGCAGCCGCTTCGACGCCGACCGCGGCTCCGCGTCGGGCGTGTTGCTGTTGCTCTTGCTGTCGTCCGACGCCATGCTGGCCCCCCACAAGCGCCTGATTCCGCGGCCCCAGGTGGTGTTGATGGTGGGCGTGGCTGTGGTGGTGGTTTTGGAAGCGGAGGTAACACTAAGCAGGCGGGTCGACTTTTGCAGGCACCGCCGAAAAATTTCCGCGCGCCCGCCCAATGCCGACAAAGTACACCGCCGAGGAATTGCGGGAGGCTAGCGACCGCATGATGCGGTCGTTCAACATGCTCGGCCCGCGGCCCGCGCGCTCGCTCGCGAAGCCCGCGATCCCGAACAGCGTGGGCCGCGCCGGCGGCGTGAGCAAAAACGCCCGCAAGCGCCAGAGCCGCAAGGCCCGCGCAAACATCGGCGGCCGCCCAATGGAGAGCCTGCTCGACTCGCTGCCCGAGGCGCCGCAGCCCGTGCCGCTGCCCGCGTCGGCCGAGGAGCTGCAGGCCAAGAAGATCAAGACTGCCGAGGCCAACGTGCACCGCAGCCGCAAGGCCGAGCAGAAGATTGTGCAGCACGAGATCAAGACGTTCAAGGGCGGCGCGTCGCTCGGCGACATCCGCGCGCGGCTGCGGGCGATGAACGAGGCGAAGGCGAAGACCGAGGCCATGGAGGCCGAGTAGCCGCCACTATTTATTAATATTTAACGGCCGGCGCAGGCCTCATACCACTACGTACGCGCGTTTGCATTAGTTTTTGGAGCTCGGCAGGGACTTTGCCTCGTTTGGGCCGCCTTGCCGCCTTTTATGTTACCGCCCGCGGAAGTAGTGCTGCCTGAACTGAAGGAGTTCACGTTACGAGGTTGGGCGTTCGGCGCCTGAAGCCTGCTCAGTCCGTTCGTATCGCCGTTCGTATTGCCGCTAGCGACGCTCAATCAACCTTCATGGTATTAAACCGTTGAACTAATAATCAGTAATTACGGATTTACTGGGCGCGGTCGGGCATGCGCTGGGTGCCGCCAGGTGCCGCCGACCAAATCGAGGCGGCCGTTGAGTAGCGACCTTATTAAGTCGAGACGCAAGCGCCGCGTATTTCTCCGCTGCGCGCGCTGATAGCCAACGGCTTCCATGCAGCTCGCGGCACAAACTGTCAAAGCCCGAAATCAACACACAGCATGCACTTAAATTGTCAGGATGACACCGGTTTCTCTATACTACATGCCAAGTCTATAAATATAGTGCTTGCGCTATTTACAAGCTATCCTCAAGCAGACGCTCCACAAGGGCCTCGACGGACAGGCCGTTCTCAAGCACGTCGTAGATGGCCTTGAACAGCGGGTAGTCGTCGAGCATCTTCTGCTCGACAAGCAGCTCGTGGACCTCCTTGCAGGTGACCACGCCCTGCGCGCTCTGGCCGTTGAGCAGCTCCTTCTCGATCTCCTCAACAGACTTGCCCTGGCGGATCGCCTCGCGGGCAACGCGCACGTTGCGGCCGGACGAGCACGTAGTAATCAGGTCGGCAACGCCGGCCGACTCGTAGCAGATCGTCTCCGCCTTGAACGTCGGGTAGAACGTCTTGCCGAACTTGACCATCTCGATGATGCCGTGGCGCATGATGCCGGCCTTGGCGTTGTCGCCCCAGCCGGCGCCCTCGACGAGGCCAGCGCCCAGCGCAACCACGTTCTTCAGCGCGCCGCCAATCGACACACCCGCCGTGTCGTCCGAGACCTGCACGTGGAAGTACGGGCGCTCGAACAGCTGGCGCATGAGCGCCGCGTCGGGGTCGCCCTTCTGGAACGTCTCCGGCACGGGGAACGCGACGGTCGTCTCGCACCACTTCTCCTTGGCGACCTCCGTCGCGATGTTCGCGCCGGAAAGCACGCCGCAGTGCAGACCCAGCTTCTCCTGGATGACGTCCGACAGCAGCTCGGGGCCCTTCGGCGACACGTTGAGGCCCTTCAGGCACGACACGGCGTACTTCTTGCTGAAGTCGATGCCGTCGAGCTGCTTGATGATGTTGCCCAGGAACTGGTGCGGGATGTTGATGACGACAATGTCGGCGTCCTCAACGACGTTGCGCAGGTCCGGGTTCGCAACAAGGTTCTCGGGAAGCTTGATGTCCGGCAGGTACTTCACGTTCTCGTGCTTCTCGTTGATGGTCTCCGTCAGCTTCTTGCCGTCGAGCACCTCCTCGAACACCCACATGTTGACCTTGGGCTCGAACAGGTTAGTGCGCTCGCGCGTGTTTTCGGCAACAAGCTTGGCGACGGCGGTGCCCCAGTTGCCGCTGCCAACGACGCAGGCCTTGAACTTCTTCGCGTAACTCATGTTTCTTGTTATGGTGAAGGTTCTGACTCGAATCTGGCCGGCGCGATGGGGGCTTTATATAAAGGCGCCCGGTAGGGCTGGCGAAAAACGCCGATATGGTTCGTCCAGCGTCCAGCGCAGAACACAATGACGTAATGGGCAGGGGTTTTTCACGCTCACGTGGCCGCACTGCAAGCCCGCGAACGCAGCGAATCGTCTGGCCCGGCCGTTGGGGCAGCAATCATGTGCCGATAAGATACTAATGTGTCATAATTTAGCAACCGGCACCGCAAACATGCCGCTCTTATATGCGTGGCAGCACCGTTGGCGTGCCTGCGCCCGCGGCAGCCCGGCGTAGTAAGAGATGCCCAATTTTTTTCGTTTTTTTTTTGCTCGAGCAACCATGCAGCCGCAACTCGGAAAAACCTCGTGGGTGTGATTACTGAGGATATGCGAACGCCCTCGCGTCAGCAGCCCTGCAGCTGAGCGTTCAGCAGCAGACGGCCCCGCTGATCTCGGATGTAGCGGATTTTGGAAGTAGCAATACGTAGCCTAACCATGAAGGATCTCAGCCCCTGCAGACAGGACGCGTGCGCCATCCAGGACTGTTTACGAGCAAACAAGTTCGACGACGCAAAGTGCCTGCCCCAAATCAAGCGGCTATACGACTGCTGTTCGCGCTTTTACGACCGCAACGGCCGCGACGCCAGCAATCCGTGCTGCCCGAAGCCCGAGCTTCTCGAGACGAAGCGCGAGCACTTACGTGGGCAGTAGCTCCCAGCGCGGCAGATCTCGGATCTGCGCTTCCAAAATAAGGGTTCTCCGCAGCGCCTACCGGTTTGACAGGATCGGCCCGCAAGCAGTGATCTCGGGCGTGCCGGCGCGCCATGGTTCACGCGGCGGGTCCTCGGCGCGGCGCTGCTCCCGTTACGTAGCATATGTACTGTTCTAATCTATTTCGAGCTGATAAGATCGTGCATGCGGTGCTGCAGATCTCGATCGCGATCGCGGGCGGTTCGCGGCGACCGGCGGGCCAGTTGGGGTCGGCCGGCCGACCGCGCGCTATATTGTGAGCACAATACCGCAGTAAGCAGCGCATTCGCTATACATTTTTAATCCTGGTACGTCGTGATGAGGCACTCACGGCAGCGACGTTAATGCCTGATTAGTATCGCGTTATGCTATCCCTAGTTGGACCAGTGACGTACGAATATTCGTGTAACTGTACGGCGACGTAATAGGCGAGCAAATCGTGTGCCTTGTTGGATCGAAAAAATAAGTAAGTAGATACATAGAGCCAGTCTACGCTAATACCGTGTTGGATCGAAAAATAAGTAAATAGATACGTAGAGCCTGTCTACGCTACTACCGCGTTGGATCGAAAATAAGTAAACAGATACGTAGAGCCAGTCTACGCTGCCTTGTTGGACCGAAAATAAGTAAACAGATACGTAGAGCCTGTCTACGCTACTGCCTTGTTGGATCGAAAATAAGTACACAGATACGTAGAGCCTGTCTAAGCTACTACCGCGTTGGATCGCAAAATCAGTAAATAGATACATAGAGCCAGTCTACGCTACTACTCCCTCGTTGGATCTGTGATGTACAAGTATTGGTGTAACTCCACGGCAGCGACGAATTAGGCGGGCAAAATAGTGTTACGCTATTTGGATCTGTGAACAAATCCATCCGGCATAGTATGGTAGTTCGTTACGACTCCAGTGCGCCGCGTTTGCGCCTGGGCGCTTGGCGTTTATGTGCATTATACGGCCGGCAGCGTGTAAACGGTCTGCGTCTCGCTGGCCCAGTCGCGGGTTTTGCGCAGCTCCGCCTCGAGCTTCGCCTCGGCGCTGCCCTCGGGCGGGTGGTAGTCGTACTTCCACTGCGCGTAGCGCGGCATCGACACAAGAATGCTCTCGATGCGCGCGCCGGGCGTCTGCAGGCCGAACGCCGTGCCGCGGTCGTGCACGAGATTGAACTCGACGTACCGCCCGCGCCGCAGCGCCTGCCACTCCTTGTTCTCGTCCGTGTACGGCAGGTCCTTGCGCTTCTGCATGATCGGCACGTATGTGGGCACGAACGAGTCGAGGCAGTCGCGCGCAAACTCGAAGATTGCCGTCGGGTCTTCGGAGCTCAGGTCGTCGAAGAAGATGCCGCCGATGCCGCGCGACTCGCCGCGGTGGTGGTTCACGAAGTACCGGTCGCACCACGCCTTGAACTCCGGGTAGTACGCCGGGTTGTGCTTGTCGCACACGGCTTTGATCATCTGGTGGAAGTAGATCGCGTCCTCGTCAAACAGGTACGCCGGCGTGAGGTCGCAGCCGCCGCCGAACCACGCCGCGGTCGGGTTGCCGGCCTTGTCGCTTGTCTCGAAATAGCGGTAGTTCAGGTGCACGGTCGGCGCCATCGGGTTGTGCGGGTGCATGATCATCGACAGGCCGCAGACGCGGAACGGAATGGGCTCGCCCGTCCAGTGCAGGTTTGCGTGGTTCTCGCGCATCTTCTTGACGCCGGCCTCGGGGATGCGGCCGGCAACAATGGAGATGTTGCACGCGCCGCGCTCAAACACGTTGCCGTCCTCGATCACGGCGGTGATGCCGCCGCCGTTGCCGTCCGCGCGCTTCCACTCGTCGATGAAGAACGGCTTGCCGTCCAGCGCCTCGAGCGCGGCCACAATGCTCTTCTGCCGCGAGCGGATCATCGCCTCCATCTTGTCGAACACCTTCATTGTCCCGTGCTTCCTGGCCCGCGCGTCTGTCTGTATTTAACCGCTGCGGGGGCGCCTGGCGTCACGACCGGCTCTGAATGAGAGTTACGATCGTTTAGGGAACGCAGGGGCTAGGGCTCGCCCGGCCTGGACGATACGGCCCAGATCGCTGGCGGCCCAAATGCGGCAACGCACGAGCGCCATGTGATAGATGGCCGGCTGCGAGGGTGCCGGGCCGCATGTGCGAGCAAGCGCGAGAAAGCGCGAGCGCAGGTGCAAGTGCAAGGGCGCCCGCACTGCGCACAACCGCATTGTGCCGCTAGTGGTGTGCCGCTTTGCGCAGCGCCGCTTTGCGTTCGACGGCTGTGCGCGAGCCGCATCGCGCGCCGGCCGCTCGCCGCATTTGCCGCGTCGCACCCCGCACTGCCGTAGCGCTATCGAGTATCGTATAGCGTGGGTTCGTGCGGATCACGAGCCGCGCACATGCGCAGCGCGCCGCCGGCAAAAACGGGCCCACGGCCGCGTTGTGCACTTGCGGAGCTGCGCGCTGCCCGAGTCTCAGCTGCCGCGCTCACTTGCGGCCGGCTGCACTGCGGGCGGTTCGCGGCACGGCGTTTGCAGACAGGCCTGGCGGACCTAGCCCTAGTGAAATTTAGCTCGCACTCATGGCCCGCAAGCTGAAGAGCGCGCAGCGGCGCGTGCAGGCCGAGGCGGCAGCGGCGCGCGCGCAGGCGCAGAAGGCGAAGGCCAAGGACGCGCTTGGGCCCGGTGCCCGGGCGCGGCGGCCCGCGCACAGCACGAAACCGCCGTGGCTGCCCTTCGACGCCGCGCACCCGGAAACGGTGCTGCTCGTCGGCGAGGGCGACTTCAGCTTCGCCGCGGCGCTGGCCGCAAAGTACGCGGCGCTGGACGTCGTGGCCACGAGCCTCGACTCGGAGCAGGAGATCGCCGAGAAGTACGCCGGCGCGGCGCACGAGTGCGTTGCCGCGCTGCGCGCCGCCGGCAGCGAGGTCGCGCACGGCATTGACGCAACGCAATTGACGCGGCACCGGTTTGTGAAGACGCTCAGCGCGCGCGGGAAGCCCGTGAAGGTCGTGTTCAACTTCCCGCACCTCGGAAACTCGGTGGCCGACCAGGACCGCAACATCCGGCAGCACCAGGAGCTGCTGCTCGCGTTCTTCAAGGAGGCCAAGAGCATTGGCGCGTCACACGTCGTGGTCACGCTGTTTGCCGGCGAGCCGTACGAGTCGTGGCAGCCGAAGCAGCTTGCGCGCGCGGCCGGGTGGAGGCTCGACCGCAGCGCGCGGTTTCCCTGGGACGAGTTTCCGGGGTACCGGCACCAGCTCACGACGAAGGGCGGCGCGCGCACAAACAAGGCGCAGGCGCAGCGCGACGCGCGCATGTATTTGTGGAGCCTCGACGGCGAGAAGCCGAGGGCCGGGAAACCGGAGCCGAGGGCCGGAAAACCAGAGTCGAGGGCCGGGAAACCGGAGTCGAAGGCCGGAAAGTCCTCGGAGCCGAAGGCCAGCGAGGAGTCAGAGTAGGCGGTTTTGTCGAAAGCGACGGCGAGCAGCCGAAGGTCAGGAAACTGTAAGCGTGTAATTTGCACTACAGGACATGCAGGCCAGTGAGCCGAAGGCAAGCGGCGAATCAGAGTAGAACATTTTGTCGTAAGCGTGTATTTGCACTACAGAATATGTAGCACTATAGCATTAGCAGAGCGAAGCCGAATGAGTAGCGGCGCACGACACTAGGAATAGACTGCGTCATGAAGGGAGGTCATAAACAGCAGCACCAGACAGGAACAAGAGCCTGCAGGAGTGAGGGAACATTGGTGTGCGGTTTCATTGGTATGAGGGAACGTTGGTGTGCCAAGGCCCTGTCAAGTATTCGTCGGAGCGCGTAAAAAAAGCCATCTTAGGAGTTCGCGCAGTGCTAAAGGCATGAAAAAAAGTCATAAAGAATGCTTTACAGCAAGTTGAAAACAACGCAGCGCCGTTCCGGTGGGCTGTGAGAACGCTGCGGCGCTTTTCGTGGAGCGCCGTTCAGTGGAGCGCCGGTTCGTGGAGCGCCGTCTCGGGTCCCGGGCGACTAAACGGGGTACACAAACGTGAACTCGCGCTTGTCAAACACCTCGCCGCTCTCGGGGTCCACGACATTCCCCTTGGCCGCCTCGTTCGGCCACACGCGCTGCGTGTACGCCTTCAGCTGCTCGAGGCCAATGATGTTGTTGCTCGGCAGCACGCCCACGTCGTCGGCCAGGATGCTTGTTGTGTGCATGGCGAACGGGACCTGCTCGGCGATCGGCTGCACGGCCGGCAGGCATGCGGGGCACGCCTCGTAGCCCGGCGGCGGCGGCGTGTGGCCGCACTGGCGCGTCTTGAGGGCGGCGAGCCCGACGCCGACGCGCGACAGCAGCATGTGCGCCGGGCCGCGGCCGTGCACGCGGCGGAACGCCGCGCGCAGCGCGTTCTCGAGCTCGGCGGCGGCGTCCGCGCCGTCGGCGGCCTCGAGCGGGCTGCTGGCCACCGCCGGCTCGCGCGCCCGCACCTTCACGGGCCCGTACAGCGCGCCGGCCGCGCGCGCTAGCACGGCGTCCTTGGCCGGGCCGGCCTTGGCAAACGCCTTGCGCGCGTACGCGATCGCGCCGAGCACGTCGCCGGCGTCAACAAGCAGGTGCTCGTAGTGGAGCATCTGGAGCCGGAACTCGAGGTCGATGCCGTGCTTCGTGAGGAACGCGCGGTGCTGCCGGCACCAGCGCAGGCCGCTGCCGTAGTTCTTGTCGCGCACAACCGTGTCGACAAACGCGTTTTCCTCGGCAATGACGTCCCAGTCGACGAGCTCGCGCAGCTGCGGCGCGCGCTCCACGAGCGCGGCCAGCGTGCGCGGAAACCGCCCGCTGTCGGCGAGATACCCCGCCACAAGCGTGTGGATGCAGCCCTGCGTGGCGCGCGGCATGTCGCCGGCGGCCTGCGCGGCGCCGATGTCCGCGACGGCCTCGGCGCGCACACGCAGCGTCTGCGCGTGGCGCGCGTGGTTCTTCTGGCACTCCGCCAGCTGGTCCTGCAGCTCCGCGAGCCGCCGCGCCATGCGCGCGGCCTGCGGCTCGCTCAATGCGCCCTGCGCGGCGGCCAGCTCGGCCTTGAGCTCGCGCAGCTCGTGGTCGAGCTTCTGCCGCGCGTGGCGGAAATTCAGGTGCAGCGACTCGTATGTCGCCTGGAGAAACGGGCGCTCGACGCTCATTGGCTTTGCGCGGCGCGATTGAGCGACGAACCAGGGCGACTGACCAGAGCGACTCTCGACGGCACCCAGAATGGTAAGCGTATCGTGCGAAGGGGGTGCCGAGCACCGAAGCAGCGAAGCGCCGAACAGCGCAACGACACACCGCGCGGGCATAAACCATGTAAAATAAGAATTGACTTAGTTAAATTACTGTTTTGGGTCGAGTCGAGTCGAGTTGTACAGGTTTGGTTGGGACCCGCGAATAGGCGCCTTATGTTGAGCTAATTGCACGCGGGGCGCAATTTCAGCACGCGGCACAGGATTGTGTTCTCCACTGGGACCTCCAGTGGTCAATTTGCACATTCTATGGCTTTACAGCTTCGCTCACAGCTTCGTTCCCAGCTTCGTCGCACCTTCGTCACCACCCTCGTTAACACCTTCACTGACACCTCCACCGACACTCCCACGCTAGCCTGCTAGCCTTCGGCTTCGGCCGCCGTCGTCGCAGTCATAATCTATGTAATTTGCTCTTAAATGTACATGCCTTTTTAGGACGTGTGCTCCAGCGCGGCAAGAACCGCCTTGGTGAACTCCTCCGTCGTGCTCGACCCGCCGATGTCCGGCGTCGCAACCTTGCGCTCGGCAAGCACCTTGTGCACGGCGTCGCTGAGCGAGTTCGCGTACGAGTTCAGCCCGACGTGGCGCAGCAGCATCGCGCTCGACAGCAGCAGCGCCGTCGGGTTCGCAATGTGCTTCTTCTCGATGTCCAGGCCGACGTGGCGCGAGCCGGGCTCAAACACCGCGTGGTCGCGCCCAATGCTCACGCCGGGCACAACGCCGGGGCCGCCAACAAGGCCCGCGCCAATGTTCGACAGAATGTTGCCGTACAGGTTCGGCGTCACCAGCACCTGGTACTGCTGGCTGTTCGACACGGCCTGCATCGCGCAGTTGTCCACAATCACGCTGTCCGCCTTGATGTTCGGGTACAGCTCCTCGCCCACGCGCACAACCGTGTTGCGGAACAGCCCGTCGCCCTTCTTCATGATGTTCGCCTTGTGCACGGCCGTCACCAGCGACAGCCCGTTCGCCTTGGCGAAGTCGAACGCAAAGCGCGCAAGACGCTCCACGGTCGCCTCGCTCGTGATCTTCAGCGACTCCACAACGCCCGGCACGGGGTTCGTCTCGAGACCCGAGTACTCGCCCTCCGTGTTCTCGCGGATGACCACAAAGTCCACGTCCTTGTGGCGCGTCTCCACGCCGGGCAGGCTCTTGAACAGCGACACCGACGCAAAGATGTCCAGGTCCTTGCGCATCTGCACGTTGAAGCTCGGGTGGCCCGTGCGCACCAAAGGCGTGTACAGAATGCCCTTCAGGCCGACCTGCGTGCGCTTGAGCGAGCGGATCGCCTCGAAGTACTCGGCCGGCGGCTCCGAGCCCTCGGTCTGGCCGGTCACGTTGATCTCCTCGAAGTCAACCGGCACGCCCTGCGCCTTGAAAATGTCCTTCACGCTCTGCGACACCGTCTTGCCAATACCGTCGCCGGGAATCAGCGTCACCTCGGTGCGGCCACCGTAGCCGTCAAGGTGCACGCTGCGGACCTGGCCCAGCGGGCGCGCCTGGCGCAGACGGAGGTTCTTCGTGGCGGAACGGAGCATCGTCGAGTGTAAAATGAAAGGTTCGATTAGGTTTGGGGTGGCCCTTAGTGCGCGCGCGATGAATAATCGTCATTGGCCAGTCCCGCCGGCAGGCGCGGTTAGGGCATCCCTGGGCTGAGATCTGCCCGCGCGCGCCGCCGAGCGCGCCAGGACCCGCGGCGCGCGCACAGGCATGCGTGTAAATGTTTCTGTTCGTACGCTCTTCAAAATCGGTGACTGCTTACAGAACTGGGCCGGCATCGACCGGCGGTGGGACCACCTGGCTTGTGTGATGGTTAGGGCTGGGCAGGGGTGCCCGCGTGCTGGATTTCAAAAACATTTGTGGAAAGCGCGTGCTCTAAGAGCTCTTAATACCATTCGAATTGATCTACTTAGCTGTATTTAAAACGCATAGCTAACGCTCGCTGTCACTTGTAGGCCATTTGTCATCACTTGTCGTCACTTGTCGTCACGTATATAGCCACTTGTTATCACTTGTATGGCCCTATTGGATGGGGCGTAACCGTCTGAAAAGGTTAGTGCTCATGTGGTGTGAATTGCCTACTATAACATTTCGGGACACGTTGGCACTTTCTAGTCTAAATTTCATAAAAGCGACCACTAATAATAGTACTATATGCGACTATCACAAACATCGTGGGACACCGCGCCGTGAATTGCTTTAGGCGACTTTTTGATAAGCGTTGTGGTAGCGCCGCGCCGTGAGGAAGTACTGATACGGCTGATACTGTTATAGGCGACTTTCCTAAACATCTTGGGACCGCTGGTCCGACTTCTATAGACGTTGTGGAACCATTGATAGGTATTGATGGAGGCTGCCCTAGTACTATCATAAACGCTGTGGGACCATTGATACGGGCTACTATAGTACATTACAGAGCCGTCGCATCGTGAATGGCTGCCATCTGGTTGGTTTGCTTTGGTGCGGCTTGTTGGAACTGCTAAAGCTGAGTAGTCTGAACTACCCTCATCTCTTCCAGTTGTACGTGCTTTAACCATGACTGACCATGTGCGCAGCTACGGCGCATAGTCTGCAGTCTTCTCCTGTCAGCGCCGAAATCAGTGCCGATCATGGGCTGTTTCTAAAGTGTAGGTTGTTTCTAAGTTAGAAGTCTCTAAGATAAAAGTTTCTAAAGTAGAAGTTTGCAAAGTAGAAGTCGTAAAAAGATAGTCTCTCTCGTAACCTACTGCGGCGAGGCCCACGACGACGTGGCAATGCCGTACGCAGAGTCCGCCGACGCAAACGCCGCCTCGATACCGGACAGCGCCGGCGTCAGCGAGCCGATCTTCGCGGAGTCGCCCGAGACCGCGTGTACAATGCCGGACACAATCGCCACGGCAGGGCCCTGCAGGTTCGAGATGTCGTTCTTCACGATGCTTTCGGCGCCAATGCTCTTGAAGTCGCCGGCCTTCTTCGTGAGAGCGTCGAGCAGGCCCGCAATCGACGACTCGAGCGTCTTTGTCGCGTCCACGTCGATGTCCGAGTTCGACGCGTCAACGGCAACGCCCGAAAGCGAGCCCACGGCCGACGAAAGCCCGCCGTAGTCGTTCTGGATGCCCAGCGCCGCGCCAAGGCCAGCGCCCGCGCTGAAGCTGTTCACCTTGCTCGAGAGATCGTTGGCAGCGGAGTCGACGGCAGACACGGCGCCCTTGTAGTCGGCGAGCGCAGCCTGGGCGCAGAGAGCAGCAGTAAGGAGGAAGTTCATTGTTGGCGGTTGTTGTGGTGTTGGCTTGGTGGCTGTGGTGGTGGCAGTTTGGGCGGCGGATCGCTGTGCTTATATAGTTTTTTTTCGAGTCCAGGCCGCGAGCCTTCGCGCAATTCGACCTTTGTGGATCCCCGCAGTGCGCGCGCGCCTCGTGGATGTGCACCCCGCTTTCTAGACTCCGTAATGCATGTCGCGATTTCCGGAGATTAGGTTTATGCACGCGTGAAAATATGGCCGCGGCTCGAGCGTCGGTGTCCGCGCGCCCAAACCGCTTTCGCACCGCTTTCACGGCCGGGATAATATGTCGGGCCCCGGGGGTAGCCCGTAACGCAAAAACCTACTTTGCATCGCTGCTTGTGCAGCGACCGGACAAAGCTCAGCGCCGTGAGACTCGCTCGCTTAAGGGTTGGGGTCATGTATGCTGCAGATTATCCCGGGGCTCGAATGCGCTGGCGCCTGGCCGATACGCGTCCCGCGCCGCGCGGTGTTCGACAGGAAAATTCGGGTCTACTTGGCACTGCGAATACCGGGTGTTATTTTGTATGGCGCGCATCCATCATCGTGCGTCCGCGCTCGGAACCCAGGCGGCCACAGTATTTCCGGTCTTAGTTCTGATTCGCGATTCTTCACCCCATGATGTCAGCGGTGGGTCCGCTGCGATAGCCGCACGTGGGAAGAGACGATCCGGAGGGTTGGGGCCTGCGATCGATGGCAGGTGCGCTTCGAGGCCTAAGTGCAGAGTCCGTGGGCGTTGGAAGCGGCGGTTTACGCGTCCCCAACTAGCCCCGCATGCAGCTGGTCGCAGTGCACTAACACGGAGTCGCGATGTAGCGCGCGCAAGTGCACGGGAATTGCGGCTCTATTCAATCGCAGCTTGACAGCCTGCCATCCGTAAGCACAGCGGTGGATTAATTGTGCGGTAGGGCTGGGTCCGAAACCAGCAAGATGTCGCGATTACTTGTGCAGCAACTCCAGAAGTGCTGTTTATTGTCTGGTTATCGTGCGCGGGGTGTCGAGCTCGCCGCATGCCTTGTACAAAGCGATTACCTTACACAAGCGACTCGTTTACCCTACGCGGATCGATTCGTTTGCAGGTCCGCACACCCAAAACAAAAGCTACTCGCCGTTGAACACTAAATAGTACAGACGCACAAGATACAGAGATTGCAATAAGCCAGAGCTAGCTACCAAAGCAGCAGCGAGCAGCAGCTAATAATAGGCAGCGAACTGCACCAATGAGAATGCCCCGCGGCGCGTTGCCGCGCGGGACCCAGCGGGAACTCAAACGTGCTCAGCACAGCCGCATGCAACTCACGATAATCGCGCACAACCCCGCTTCTCCACCGCCGCGCGTAGCGTAACGGCGGCGTGGCGGGGCCCCGACCTCCAGGGCAAGGGCCGCGCGACTTTTCGCACCTGGCCACCGCACAGCTGCCACAATGAGCTCCGGCGCAAACCTGTACAAACGGCTGATCAAGGAGCTTGCGCAGCACCACAAGTACGCCGCGAAGGCGCAGACGGAGGTTGTGCGCAAGACGGAGGCCGCGCGGCTGACGCTCGCGAAGCGCTCGGGCCAGGCCGCCGCAGACGCGCCGGCGTACTCGGCGCCGGCGTTCGACGCGGAGCCCGTGAAGCAGCAGTTCCGGCTGCACGAGCTCGGCGAGCGCGACGCGCACGAGATCGTCGAGTTTCTCACGCACCAGCGCCAGTACAAGGAGCTGCTCGACCGGTACTCAGTGGGGCCGGCCGACACGCTGGACCGCGTGAAGATGACGGCGCGCCGCGTGGGGCTCAGCGCCGACGACCTTTAAGTTATTTGTATATAGCCTAGTGATGATATAGTGGTTTTGGGGTAGAGCTTTGTAGGTTCTGCTAGTAGCGCTAAGTGGGTTCTGTTAGAGGACAGTGTGGCGGTCTGTCAATGGGTGCTCTTAGGTGCTGTAGTTCCATCAGTGAGCGCTCTTCAGTGCTGTGTGGTAGGTTCTGTTAATTGGTGCTAATGTACTGTTTAAAGGGTACTATCTGGTAGGTTCTGCTTTTGTCATAGGCCGCACAGCACTGATACGCCTTCGGTGCAGTGCCAACTGGATTGCAACTGGACTCCCAGTTGAATGTCTAGCTGCATTGTCTCCCAGCTCCAGCTCGCTTTTGTCCAAGCAGCGCTCCTCTCACAAGTGATAAGTACATATACTCAACGCACTCAACCCAGGTTATGCACCCGAATTGCTAGAACTTCATCTGTGAAGGGGCGGTTCGCTATAGCTTAATTAGCTCGCTTATATCCCGCTCCAAGCAGCGCTCCTCTCACAACTGATAAGTACATATATTTAACGCACTCAACGCTATGCACCCGAATCGCTAGAATTGCATCTGTAAACGGGCGGTTCGCTAGCGCTTAACAAGCCATTGGACCGCGGCAAGTGAGCACGTTTGCGGCCGTTCCCAAATGGCAGGCCTAAGCGCTCCTAAAATAGAAGCGGCGCGTGTTGAGTGCGCGTCAGTTGGCGCCTGCGCGCTGCCTAAACCGTCTACTTGTTAGGCTGGTTTAGCCATTGGGAGCGGCGTGCGTTTGAAGCGGCGTGCGCTTGAAGCGGCGTGCGTTTGGAAGCAGAGTGCGCGCTTGGTGAAAGCGGCGCATTGAATGTGCGTCAACGGGCGGCGCGCGCCGCCTAAATTATGTTGCTGGGCTGAGCACTGGAAGCGGCGTTGATTGGCTACCGCGCTCACTGCGCTGCCTAAAATGTCTACTTTTTAAGCTGTTTTTAGTTATTGGAAGCGGGGCTGGTAGCGGCGCGCATTGAACGCGTACTAATTGGCGGCCGCGCTGCCTGGAATTTCTATTTTCTGAGCTGTGTTTAACGTCTGCGTCGACGCGCGCGCCGCTCGGCGCCGCGCTGCGAATGCGCATCCTGCGGTGCGTAATTGGCTGGTTCGGCGGCGGTTCGGCGCGGCTCCGTGCGGCGGCGCGCGCGCGTGCGCGGCGGCGGTTCGCGGAAAACGAGCGCGGCGCAATGCGCAGAGGCGAGCGCGCGCCCAAAGTCGGCCGGAAAGGCCCGCGCGGGGGCGCAGCGCCAGAAATCCACACGGGCCCGCCGCGTACCCGTGCCCAGCATCTTCGGCTTGAGATGGCGGTGCCGCGGCGCCGAGCCGAGCCGGGGCAGGCGGCGGCGCCACAGCACGCAAACAGCGCGCAGAGCGGGCAGCCACAGACGCAGTGGCGTGCCGGGGCGCGCCGCACGCCGGCGGCGCCGGGAACACGCCCAACCGCCGGGACGCAGCGCGGCAGGCCGCGGAGTGGTTCGGCCGCTGCGCTCGTCGTGCCAGCGCGCGTGCCCTAGCCCTGCGGTGCTGAACTCAGCAGCGGCGGCCTCGACAGCCACCGCCTTAGCATCGCTAGCCAGCCAGCAGTCCAGGACCTACCATGCCAGTTCCGCCGGCTTCGGCGTACCCGCCGGGCACCACGCTGACGGTCGGCTCGCACGACGTGGTCACCGAGCAATTCATCGGCGAGGGCGGCTTTGCCCACGTCTACACCGTGCGCGTTTCGCCTGCGATCCCGGGCCAGGAGATCGCCTGCCTCAAGCGCGTGCAGGTCCCGAACAAGACGTACCTGAATCTGCTGCGCGCCGAGGTCGAGGCCATGCAGCGCCTTAAGGGCTCCTCCAACATCGTCGACTACTACGACTCGCACGCCGAGCGCATGAAGGACGCCGACACGCCGGGCCAGTACGAGGTCTTTCTGCTCATGGAGTACTGCTCGCGCGGCGGCCTAATTGACTTCATGAACACGCGCCTCCGCGACCAGCTCCGCGAGCACGAGATCCTCAAAATCATGTACGACATCACCCTCGGCGTCGCCCACATGCACTATCTCGCCCCGCCGCTGCTCCACCGCGACCTCAAGATCGAGAACGTGCTTATTCGCGGCGACGGCACGTACATGCTCTGCGACTTCGGCTCCGCGTCGCCTGTGCTGCGCGCGCCCAAGAACCCGGCCGAGTTCCGCATCCTCGAGGACGACATCAACCACCACACAACCGTGCAGTACCGCTCGCCCGAGATGATCGACCTCTCGCTGGGCCAGCCCATCGACGAGAAGTCCGACATCTGGGCCCTCGGCATCTTCCTCTACAAGCTGTGCTACTACACAACCCCGTTCGAGCGGCCAAACCAGACCCTCGAGCAGTTCCAGGCCCTCATTCTCACCGCCTCATACACGATCCCGCCCCGCCCGGCCTACAGCGAGCGCCTGCGCAACATGATCCGCATTCTGCTCCAGCCGGACCCGCGCCTGCGGCCCAACGTGTTCCAGGTCATGCAGGAGGTCTGCGCCATGCGCCACGTCGAGTGCCCCATCCAGGACATCTACTCGCGCCCGCGCCCGGTCACGCAGCCCATGGTCATGCCGGGCCTGCAGATGTTCCCCGGGCCGGGCGCGGCGCCCGCGGGCACGCCGGCGGGGCCCGCCGCAGGCACGCCTCTTCCCGCGGCGTCGCCGTCGATTGTGCCCGTCCAGACCGTGCAGAACCCGCCGGCCAAGGCGGTGCAGCCGCCTCTGCAGCTGCCGCCGCAGGCCGCGTCCGCGCCGGCGCCAGCGCCGCGCCCGCTGCAGTCGTCCGGCAGCGAGCCGCTCAGCCCGGCGTCGACGGGCTCGCCCGAGCCGGGCTTCTATGAGACAGAGGACGATCTTGCTGCGAGATACCCGTCGGTTGAGGAGATCGACCGCACAATGAGCTTCAGCTCCGCGAAGGTCCCGCGCCGCAAGAGCACGGACCAGTCCGGCGCGTCGACGGAGTCGCCGCTTGGCAGCGCGCCAATCGGCAGCGCACCAATCGGTGGTGCGCCAGTTGGCGGTGCATCAGTTGGCGGCGCGAAGATGGGCGGCGCGAAGATGGGCGCCGCGCAGATGGGCGGCCCGCCTGCTGGGCCGTCTGGTGCGCCTGTGGGCGCTCAGCTTGGCGCGGGCGCGGGCCCGCTCGGCGCGCGCGCGCCCGCAAGTAGCGGCGGCGTCGTCAGCTCGCCAAAGGCCGGCAACGCGCCTCTTATAGACTTAGACTCGCCGCCGTCGAAGCCGCCGCGGCCGCCGCGCGACGCGTACCGCGCGCCGCCGACGAAGCAGGGGCGGCCACAGGCACCGCCGGCGCTGCCGCAGAAGCCGCCGAAGCCGGGGCGGCCGCTGCTGAAGTCGGCGCCCAACACGGAGTACCCGATGCCGCAGCGGCCGTCGTCGAGCCGGCAAGCTAGCCCCGCGGCGGCGGCACCAGCGCCGGCGTCGCCGGATGAGCCCACGAGCTCCGAAGACGACGAGCCGTACCAGGAGACGCGCATGACGTCGGAGGCGTCGAAGCTGAAGCAGATTCTCACCGGCATCGGCGACCGCCCGTCGACGGTGATCATGGACAAGCCCGAGGAGAGCCGCAGCATGTCGAGCGTGGACTTTCTGCGCACGCTGGGCGACGGCGCGGGCCAGCACCACCACCCGCACCTGCATGTCCACTCGAAGCCGCGCAAGCACTCGCGGTTCTACAGCTCGGCGATGGGGGCGACGACGCGGCAGCTGCAGGCGGACCAGGAGGCTGAGGACGACGAAGACGACGACGACGAGGACGACGCGTACGAGTATGGCGGCACAAACATGCGCGTGCGCGGGCACCTGTCGGAGGCCGAGGCCGGCGGCGCGTACGTGTCGACGGACGAGGACCTGGACGAGCTGCGGGAGCCCGACAGCGGCGGGGACGACGACGAGCGGTTCAACTTCTCGGACTCGGCGGCGGCGAGCCCGCTCGCGTCGCCAGCCAAAATCGTACCGGCGCAGGCGCCGAGTACGGACGCGCGGGCGCGGCCCGCGAAGCCCGCAAAGCCCGCGAAGCCTGCCGTGAAGCCCGCGGCAAAGCCCGCGCGGCCCGGTGACAAGCCGCACGGCACGTTTCTGAGCGCGCAGGCGTCAATCCACGTCCCGCACCCGCATGTGCGCGCCGTGGCCGACGTGCCGGGCAAGCCGAGCAAGAGCATGCACATGCACCCCGTGGTGGACGTGCCGGCGAACCCCGTGAAGGGCGTGCACGCGTCGCACATGCATCCCGTGGTGGACGTGCCGCTGAAGGGGAGCAAGCCCGTGCACTTTGCGAAGCCGCGGCCGCACAGCGTGGTGGGGTCGCACTCGACGAGCGAGCTGGACGCGTTCCGGCCGAGCAACAGCATCCAGCAGCGCGTGCGGGCGCTGCTGTCCGGGCAGGAGCGGCAGCACCCGCCCGTGCGGACGGCGAAGGGGTACGGGCGGTTCACAGACACGTTTGACGGCGAGCTGAAGCCCGCGGCGCGGTCGAAGTCGATGGGGTCGGAAGTGCGCGAGGTGCGCGAGATCCGCGAGATGGCGCCGGCGGTGCCGTCACGCGAGTCGAAGCCGAAGGCGCAGCTGCCGCGCTCGCTGAGCGCGCAGTCGCTGAAGCAGAAGTGACCATCATGCATTTAAGGTAGTACTGTCTTTAGTTGTAATTTACTCGGATGAGCGAGCGGTTGGGCGCGCGGCGTGTCGGCGTTCGCTGCTGATCATTTCATTTACATATCTGTCGTATCTACTTGTACATATCTAGGGTCGGCGACGATACTAGGTGCGCATCCTCGTTCGCGCGTCCGATCCACGCGTCCGATCAACGCGTGTCCGGTGTTAACGGTGTTGACGGCCTTCACCCGCATCTTCGCATGGCCCGGTCCTCGCTGCCCGGTGTTCACCACGTCGTGCTATGCGAACGTGAGCCCGTACAGCTTGCGCGTCGTTGTCGACAGCGCGTACACAAGCGCCACAATGAGAAGCAGCACGGTGAGGTCGATGCACACGCGCTCGGCCGGCGTGCAGATGTCGTTCGGCACGAGCTCGAGGTTGTACACGGTCCAGGGCCTTGTGAGGCGGTAGCGCAGCGACTTGGGCTGGTAGTCGAGGCCCATGCGCAGGGCCGAGGTCGAGTGGTCGGGGGCGCTCATCTGTGGGGAACCGCGTCGCAGGAGAGAGCCGATCGCTCCAAAAAAACGTCCGCCGCGCGGGGCTTAGAGCGCGTTATCTGGCGCGTGCATAAACCTGCCCGACCCCGACCCTGCAACTGCCACGCTCGGTTATTCATCCGCGACACCAGATGAAGCTAGTAGTGGTGACGCTGGCCGGGCGCGAGCTCGAGGTCGACGTCGGCGCCGATCAGACGGTGCAGGCCATCAAGGAGCGCGTCGAGGAGAAGGAGGGCATTCCGCCCGAGCAGCAGCGGCTCGTGTTCCAGGGCCGGCACATCGAGGACGCGCAGCCCGTGAGTGCGTACAATCTCGGCGACGGCTCGCGCATCAACCTTGTGCTGTCGCTGAAGGGCGGCTGTTAGACGCGTTGCGCGGCGTTGCGGAGCGGCGGCGCGTCAGCGCACGCGGCTTTGTAGCTAGTGCCGGCGTCTGAGCTGGACTACCTGAACTGTACGGTAACACCCGTGTATACTTGCATTAACTAGTCTATTCAAGTAGACGTCGACGGAAGCCGCCGCCTGTCTGATGGTTCGTTCGCTCTTCACCGTCATTACGTATCCTCGGCCGTGCTTACTGCGCTAAGTAAATGACCGCGCAAGTTAAATGACCGCGCTAATTAAATGACCGCGCAAGTAAAATTCAGACTCACACGAAGAGCTGGCCTCCGGAATTCTCTACTTCGAGCTTTTATTTACGCTAATTTGTTCCAGCGCGCCGGCCGCGCGCGCTGCGGCGACGCTGGCCGGCGCATATCTGGGTTTTTCAAATTAGTAACGACATTTTCTCCATCATGCTGCAGCGGTTCGCGCGGTCGTACAGCACGAAAAACGGCGCCGGGCGCGGCGCCGAGATCCTCGAGCTGCTGAACCTGACCGAGCAGCCCAATCGCGCGGCGCAGAGCACGCAGCGCGGCCCGCGCGGCGGCCAGGGCGGCGGCTTCCGCTTCCCGTTCAACGCCAGCACCGTCGCGCGCGCCGCCACGCCGCCGCCGCGCACGGGCACGCTCGCCGGGCGCAGCCTTGCTGTGAACCGCGTCGAGGAGCTGCCGAAGGTTGTCGGCCAGGTCAACCACCTGAACAAGATCAACCGCGTGCCGCAGACGGTGCGCCTGCAGCGGTTTGCCGAGCGGCCGGGCAAGGCGCGGCTGCGGATCCGCGTCGCGCGCAAGAAGCGCGAGTTCAACGAGGGCGTCCGCCGCCTCTTCGATCTCATCCGCGAGGCGCGCCGGCGCGGCCTGTAGCGGCTTGCATCGGCTTGCACGCGATGCACTGTATATATTCGATGTCTAGATGATCATATTACACCGAGGTACTAGCCTTTAAGGCGACCAGCTAATGTCACAGGCTGCAAGCCGCTGACGGGCGAGCAGCCGCTTTTATGGGTGGTTACGAGCGACTGGCTTGGGGCCACGGGCGTACGTCGAGACGTAACCTGAGTATGGCTTGAGGGTGAGCGTATATATTCGACGCCTAGAGTATCATAAATTGATTAAGTCGCTAGCCGCTTCAACGGGCGACTAACCTCGACTTGTGAATCCGTATGTGCTGGCCGCTTTAACGACTGGCCGCTTCAACGGGCGATTAACCTCGACTTGTTAACCCATATTTGCTGGCCGCTTTAGCGACTCGCCGCTTTAACGACTCGCCGCTCTAACGGACGACTAACCTCAACGGGCGACTGGCTTGGCGTACATGGGAGTAAGCGGCATAGCGATTAACGAGCCTATGAGTATGATTCCAACCAATTGCGGCGTCTAGCGGCTGGCTTCAGTCGAGAGTGCGGCGTGCGGACAAGTCCCTGGCGAGCGTAGCTGAGTCTGTAACGGCGCGGAACGTGGACGGACGTGTCGAGTGGTTGAGCGCCAGAACGTGAAGTGGAAACTCGACTGTCTATTAGCGTTACGTGCGGAGGCGAGTCCTTGTGATGGCGACAACGGCGCAGAACGCGGACGGACGTGAGTCGGCTGGATTAACGTAGTTGAATGCGGTTGGCGTGATAACGGACGTGAGTCGAGTGGCTTGGGTTGGGCGCCGGAACGTGAAGTTGCAACACGACTGTTGATTAGCGTTACGTGCGGCGGCGAGTCCGCGCGGCAATATCGTGAAAGTAGGAAGCTGCGTGTGACAAGCCGAAGAGCGTATCGTCATTAGTACATCCTCAGTAGTACCGCTGCATTAGTGCGCCACTACGTCGAGCGCCCGCGCTGCTCGTCCACGGCCTTGAGCCGGTCGCCCAGCTTCGCGCGCTGCCGGTTCTCGGGCTGCACCTCCACGGGCTGCATCTGCAGCCGGTAGCTCGCCTGGCCCACGGGCTCGCCCTCGGCCGACGCGTACAGCTCCGTGCCGACAATGCGCGACCACTGGCCCTCGTAGAGGCGGTCGCCGATCTTAGCGAGCGGGCGGTCCGACTCGAGCATGTCGACCTCGACCGAGCTCGCGAGCGCGTCCGCGGCGGGCTGCGCGTCCTGCGGCAGCGCCGACGTGTCGAGCGGAAGCAGCACTTTCACGGTGGGCTCGGCAGTAGCAGTGGGCTCGGCGGCAGCAGTGGGCTCGGCGGCAGCAGTGCGCTCGGCGGAAGCGGCGCGCTCGGCGGAAGCGGCGCGCTCATCGTTAGCGGCCAATACCTTCGCGGCGGGCTCCTCGGCTTGGTCGTCCGGTTTCGGCGCAGCAGGGTCCGAGCGCACGGCCGGCGCCGCCCTCGGGTTCGCGCGGCTCGCCTCGTCCGCCGCCGAGCCGGCCTCGTACGCCATGTCGAACGACCAGTGCATCTGCTCGCCGCCGCTGAGAAACGACGTGAGCCCGTCGACCGTGGTCGTCCAGCGCGCGCCCGCGCGCTCGTGCCGGTCGAGCGAGCACGTTCCCGCGCGCACGGTCGTGCCGGAAAGCACCTCGGCGATCTTGATTTTGACCGCCGCGTGCGTCATGACGAGAATCGTCGTGTGCCCGCGCGCCGCCGCGTGCGCAAGCACGGCGTCCATCGCGCGGCCCACGCGCGCGTGCAGCGACTCGAGCGTCTCGCCCTCGCGCGGCACGCCGACCTGCGGCGCGTAGTCCGCGTCAACAAGCGGAAACAGCCGCTTGCTCTCGGCCGCGGGCAGCGGCACGGGGTGCGTCGGCCGCAGAACGTGGTAGTACTCGCCGACGCCGGGCTCGACGTGGATGCGCATGTCGCCGAGCCGCCGGCACGTCGGCGTCACCGTCTGCAGGCAGCGGTAGAACGGCGAGCAGTAGACGGCGTCGACGCGCTCGCCGAGGCTGCGCACGTACTCGCCCAGCTCCTCGGCCTGCTGCTCGCCCTCGGCCGTGAGCCGCACGTCGCCGTCGATCCCGGTCGGCGGCGGCGCCTGGTTCGCGCGCAATCCGTGGCGCGCCACGTACACGACCGAAACCATGCTCGCTGACGCACCGTCCCAGCGCGGTTTTACGGGCGGTGCGCCGCCGAGACTGGCGGTAACGAGGACAGTACGCGCCGAATTGAGCTGGCCAGAGAACAGACTGAGCTTTAAATACGAAATATGTGCTTTAGGGTCGCCTGCCAGATACCAAAAGCACCGCGTCGGATTGACTCAGGACGTTGACAGAATGTTGACTCAGGCAAGCGACCGCCGAGAATGACAGAACAAAGGCAGTAAGCGTCGCATTGAGCTGGCCATAGAACAGATTGAGCTTTAAATACGAAATCCCAAAAGTACAGCGTTGGATTGACTTAGGACGTTGTCAGGATGTTGACCCAGAGAAGCGAGAGCCAGTGGTTCAACGCGGATGTTTAGCTCCGATTGGCGAGCGGCGTCAAGCAAAGGCCTCTAGAGTCGTTGAAGTGCGTGAATCATTTGCAAGTGGTTGAATCATAAGTACGTAAATCATCGAATAAATACTACGGCTCCTGCTTGATCGGCGCCGCCGGCGGGTGCCACGAGAAAAGCAGGTACGCCTCCTTCGTCCAGGGGCCCTCGACAGGACAGTCGTCGGGCATGTCCTCGAACAGCGACCGCCGCGCCCGCGGGGCGGCCGCGACCTCGAGCACCTCGACCTCCGTATCGCTAAACAGGTCGTCCGAGTCTTCTAAACCGGGCTGCGCTCCCGCGTCCGCGCTCAGAGGTTCGCCCAGAGGCGCATTATGTGTACCGAGAGGCTTATTTTCCAGAGGCTCGCTGGATGCGTTGGGCGGGTGGGGCGCCCTAAAGGGCTCCCTAGATGCGTTCAGAGGCTCTTCAGGTGCACTGAATGGCTCGCCGAGTGATCTGGAGGCCTCTTTAGGCGCATTACAAGGCTCACGGGGTACATCAACGGGCTCACCGGGCGCATCAACGGACTCAGCCAGTGCATCAAAGGGCTCAGCGAGTGCATCAACGGGCTCACCGAGGGCATTAAGGGGCTCACCGGGCGCATCAACGGGCTCACCGGGTGCGTTGGGAGGCTTCTCGGGCGCATCATAAGGGGCGTCAAGAGGCTCGAGTGCGTTCATGTATGTGAAGTCGTCCACAAACAGCTCAGAATCATCCGCACCGCCCGCTTTCGGGCCAGCGGGTGCTGAATGCGGAGCACTGTGGCCCAATTGGCTGTTAACGGCCGCTGACGGCTGCTCACCAAATATTTCTACCTGCCCTCTCGCATCGGCTGCATGCTGGCTGAGCGCAGTTGGCGCTAGCTGGCCGCTAATTGCGTTCCCGTGCGGCGGCTGCTCGAAATCGGGCGGCCATGTCACTTCAAACGACCGCACGCCGGCTCCGGGCTCCTGCTTCACGGCCGGCACCGCGTGCTCCCGCTTCACGGCGGGCGCCGCGGGCTCGCGCTTCACAGCCGCGTCCGCACGCCCAAGCAGCGCCGGCGGCAGCCCGCCAAACTTGTCGGCCTTGATCCGCTTCACGCGCCGCTCCGCCGCGCCGCTGCCCAGCGGCTTCACCTGCTTCGACACGTCGTACAGCACGTCGCTGAGCGGGCGCCCGAGCGTGGCACGCGGCAGGTGCGGCGCGTGCGGCGCGCGGCGGCTTGGCGGCCGCGTGTTTGAGGCTGGCGCCTCGTTCTGCGCGCGCTCGACCGTGCGCTGCAGCGAATCGAGCTCCACAAGGTACCGGTCGAGCTGCAGCGTCGTGCCGGCCTCGGGCACGCCGTCGCCGGACCAGAACCGCTCCGCCATGGTGCGCCCGTCCTCGTCGACCAGCACAAGCTTCTTCGAGCCACTCAAATACAAACACCGCCCGTCGTGCCACTTCTTGCGCTTCTGCACGAGCTGCGGCGTGTACAGTGCCTCGAACACGTACTGCAGCATGGCCGTGCGTGGGGAGCCGGCAATGAGGCTGGCAAACAGGCGCGCAGCGGATCTGGATGTGGTCCGGTTTGGGGTTGAGGTCGCGTCTAAATATATTTATAAGGGCTGCGTCATCTACTACGTTCTGCAAAAATCGGCCCCAGCTCCGGCGGCTCGAGCTGGCTCCGCTCGGGCTCCACCGGCTCCAGCTGGGGTCGACTTGCACTCCACTTAGGCTCATTCGCCGCGGCAAAGAATAGATGATTAAAGCGATGTGAATGCTGTGCGGCACGCGCCGCACGGGGCATGTTTTAGGGATTCATAACCTATAAATTAAGAGCTTACAGGAAGCCGGCGCGGCTCGCAACGTCCAGCGCGTCGTGGTCGGCAGTAAGGCGCACGTAGGCCTTCTTGGTGCCGTCCGGGCGGACGCACGTGTTGACCTTGAGCACGTCGGCGCCGTAGAGCTTCTTCACGGCCTTCTTGATCTGGTCCTTGTTCGACTTGATGTGGACCTGGAGCACCAGCGTGTTGGCGCTCTCGATCTTCTGCGTCGCAACCTCCGAGTTCACGCTCGTGATGATGACCTTGAACTCGTCCATGCGCGGGTAGTGCGCCACGGCCTTGCGCGCGTAGCTCGGGTTCTTGCGCTCCTGCAGCGTCTTGGGGCGGCGGAACGTCGGCTTCATGTACACCTTCACCCGCTTGTTGCCATGCACACCCTTGGCGGCAGCCTTCTTGGCGGCCAGAGCATTCTTCTGATCAGCAGCAGCCATCTCGAACAAACTGTCTAGGATGCAGTGTATGCTCGATTTTACGAAGCACCCTCGCACGCCGGGGCCGTCCCATCCCGTGACCTTGGGTGAGTGGGCCTCGTCCGAAAATTTCAGACCCGGCTGCAAACTTTCCCGCGTAGTCAGCAGCGCCCTAAGCCCGGCAGCCCTATGCTTACGCCGCGAGATGGACGCAAAGCTGAGGTGCGGCGGCTTCGGCCGCGGCTGTGAAGGGGGCAAGTCAGGTTGCACTCTACTCTACGCAATTTCGAATGGGCATGTACTAGCGTCAATCACGAGCACCACTTATCGCTCAAGCACCAAGTGACATAGTATCTACTAATTCCACTATAGTTACTGCGCTGCGATTAATTGCGGACGTGCAGAACTCCTCGGCTCGCACCAGCTCGCACCGTCTGGCGCCGCGGCTCCCCGCAGGCGGCTCCGGCTCGCTCCGCAGCTCCCGGCGCGAACCGCCGGCTTGTTTGTGTCCCACACGCCGCCTTATTTACCGCCGCGCGCCTGACTCAGCCCGCATGGCGGCACCCGTGTCGCTGCTCTCGCCGGCGCAGCGCCAGGACCTGCACCGCGCAATTGCCGAGTATCTGGCGGCGCAGAACGTCGGCAGCTCCGTCCTCGACCCGCTCGTCGCGAGCCTCGGCCTCGAGCCGCGCGACGCCGCCGCGCCCGCGCGTGAGAGCATGCTCGAGCGCAAGTGGGCCGCCGTCGTGCGCCTGCAGCGCCGCGTCATGGAGCTCGAGGGCTCGCGCGACGCGCTCGCGCGCGAGCTCGACGAGCTCCGAG
>JAKUBX010000015.1:0-136774 GCA_030566975.1 Entelexis potacharoeniae
GCGCCCTGGAATCCGGGCCGCGAGCCCGGGAACGGCCCGACGCTCTGCGTGTTCACGCGCTGCGCGTCCATGAACGGGCCCATCCCGGCGCCGTGGTCCGACATCGGCGTCGGCGGCGGCAGCGGCGCCTGGCCCGACGCCTGTGCGCGCGACTGCGGCCTCCCGGCCGGCACGGCCTGCATGGGGCCGGGAGTGTGCGCGGCGGAGCCCTGCGACATCGCGCGGGCCTGCTGCGCCGCGTGCATTTGCGGCATCGACGACGCCTGCGCCGCGGCGCCCTGCGCGGGTCCGGGCGTCGCCTGCTGCGCCTGCATCTGCATCATCTGCTTCGTGTGCATCTGCTGCGCGTGCAGCTGCGCCTGTTGTGCCTGTGCCTGTTGCGCCTGCGCCTGCTGGGCCTGCGCCTGCTGGGCCTGCTGGGCCTGCTGTGCTTTCGTGCCCTTCTGATTGCGCGCCTGGCTTGCGCGCGGCTTCTTCGGCTGCGTGGGCCGCGCCGTGGGCCCGCCGGGCGTGGGCATCTGGTTCATATGAGGCCCCGACGGGCCCATCTGCGGGCCGGCCTGGTTCTTGGACACCATGGGCGGGCCGAAGTCCATCTGCGACGGTGTACGCATCGGCATTTGGCCAAACGAGCCGTTCTGCGGGCCGAACTGGCCCATCTGGTCGAACGGCGCGCCGCTAAACGGGGGCCCGCCAGGACCACCAGGTCCCCCCGGACCGGGTCCGCCGGGTCCGCCGGGTCCTCCCGGTCCACCGCCGGGCCCGCCGGGCCCACCAAACGAGTTGCCCATCTGCCCGTTGCCCATGGGACCCTGCTGGCCCATCTGGCCCATCTGGTGCATCGCGTTCATCTGGTTCATCTGGCCCATTTGGTTCATCGGCATCTGGTTCATCTGGTTCACGGGGCTCATCGGCGGCGCCATTTGGCCCATGCGCCCGCCCGGCTGCGGGTTCATCTGGCCCATTTGGCCCTGGTTCATTTGGCCCTGGTTCATCTGGCCCATCTGGCCCATCTGGTTCATCTGGTTCATCTGGCCCATGCGGCCCATCTGGCCGCCGTGGTGCGCGCCGCCGACGGGCCCGCCCATTGGGTTCATTTGGCCGCCGTTCGCAGACATGTTGCCTCCGCCTGGCGGGCCCTCCATGGGGTTCATGGGCCCGCCCATCATCGAGCCGTTGCCACCGAAGTTCTGCAATTGGTTGCCCATGACGTTGCCCATCGGGTTCATCGGCATGTCCGGCCCGCCGCCGGCGCCCATCATCGGCCCGCCGCCGGGGCCGAACTGCGCGAACTGGTCGAAGCGGCCCATGCCCGCGGCAGGGTCGTCCGGCTGGTCCAGCGGCAGCGAGCCCATGTACGAGGACATCACGTTGACGGGCTGCCCGAGTATGCTATCCATGCCGTCCATGTTGGGGGCAAAGAAGTCTGGATTGAGCGCCTTCGCGGGTCTACGGCTGCGTCCCAAATCTCGATCCGCGGTGCATGGTCTCAAATCTCCCATCGCGATGGGAAGGGGCACAGCGGTCACGTGGCGTTCGCTTAACCTGCCGCCCTCCGGCGTGCTTCGGGCCGGAGTGCGTTTGTGAAACAGACGTCTGCCGCAGTCGCGCGTCAAGTGGCCCTGTCCAAGCCGTAGAAGTACTTAGTATGTTTACAAGGTGTCCACTACGAATTTAGCTTTTGTTGTTGTTTTGGGTGCGCATGACCAAGCGCCGCCAAACGCCGTCGATCACCGCTGATCGCCGTTATTCGCTCGTGCTAGGAGCAGCCAGCCTGAGTTTCTCGTGAAAGCCTTAAAAAAAGTCGTGCCGACTCCCAGGTTGTCTGTTGATACACAGGCACAAAGGAGTCAACGGTAATTGTAGAGTAATAGCTGTGCGTAAAAGAACAGTGCGAAATTGCGCGGACTGCACGAACTACGCCGACTGCGCGAACTCCGCCGACTGCGCGAAATTCGCTTGTCATTCTACTCTAGACAGCGCTGAGCACGCGCTGGACGCACGCAGCGCTTCCGCCGCTTCGGGTCCGTCGCCCAGCATAGTATCGTAAGGTCTAATTTATAGTTACGTGAAATAGGGCCCGCGCACAGGCTTTTACATGACAACCGTCGAGCCGAACTTCTCCTCGTAGCCCGGCACGTCCCAGCGGCCCTTCTTGATGAACTCCTTGACCTTCTCGTCGACCTCGGGAGCCGCCTTCAGAATGTCCTCGACAACAAGGTCCTCGAACGCGCGCGCGCTCTTGATGTTGTTCAGCGTCTCCTTCAGCGCGCCAAGCTCCTCGGTCACCTTCGACTGCGTCTGCTCCGCGTTCTCCAGCGCCTTGGCCTCGAACGCCTGGATCGTCTTCAGCTGCTTCGACGTGTCGTACGTCGCGGGCTTGAACGCCTTGAACGCGCTCTCGACCTCGCTAACAATCTTCTGGTTCTTCAGCGTGCTCTTGTAGTACGCGAAGTCGACGTCCGTCGGCTGCTCCTCCAGTTGCGTCAGCTTCACCTTCGCGTCCTCATTGCGCTTGCGGAACGCGAGCAGCGAGCTCGACGTCGACCCGGACAGGCCAAGCGTCGAAATGATCTTGCTCCAGTCCAGCTTGGTTGTGACCTGCTTGGTTGCCATTGTACTGAAAAGAGAGGGTGGAGCAGAGCTAAGTTGAGTCGACGAATGACAGCATCGAATGATGTGCTGAGTCATCCGTGCACGCGATACGCCCATCGTCGCGAAACGTCTCCCACCGCGATAATGCGCGTGTGCCCTCAAACGTAAATACAGAGAAGTATCGTGGAGGAGTAAAGCACGCGACGCATTTCTCCCGCTATGAACACGGCTCTGTATAATAAACCAAGTGAATTAGGTATATGTACTAAGAGCTCACTTTCGGCTAGGCTGCATAAATATTATCCTATGATACAATTAGAGCGGCACAACCGCTATAACACCTAATGGTGCGGCTATTTAGCCCACTCGAGGACCCGCTCGGGCGTGGCGGAAACCACAACGGACTCGGCCAGCTCGGGAATCACAAGCGCGCCAAACCGCGTCGCTAGCGTTTGAGAGCCGCCATTCACCTCCTCGAGGCGCCTCACGAACTTGTCGACGGTCGCTCTCAGCGCCGCAGACTTGGGACTCAGAATCTGCGCCCGCGAAAGGCACCACTCAATCACGCCTTGTCTTGCATACACCTCCACCGCCTCTTCGTCTACAGCGCCGCTCGTCAGCGTGTTCACAAGCCACACCATCTCGCGCGGTTTGCTATCTGACTGGCTCTTGGCAATCATCTTGAACAACGGTACGTCCGTCTCAAAGATGCTCGGGCCCTCGAGCAGCCACCAACTAACCTTCTCGTGGAGAAAGTGGCCGGGCCGCGCAATGATCTGCACAAGCTGGCCGATAATTACCGCCAAGTAAGCTGGAATTCGCAGGCCCTTCTCGGCGCGCTGTGCATGCAGCGTCAGCACCTTGTTGATCACTAGAGTCGTGCCGACTTGGTCCTTGAACTTCCGCTGCTCAATGGCCTTCGATTCGTGCGCCAGGAGCCGGAACGCCGTGTCGCTTAGCTGCTCGTCCGCAAGGCAGCAGACCACAAATGAAAGCAGCCCCGATGTGAGGAACAGCTCGGACCGCTCAAGCAAGTACTCACAGCTCACCACCGTGTTCAGCAGAAACAGAGCGTCGTAGCACTTCTCAGGATTCTCTGGGCCCCTGAGGTCGTACTGCGCAATACTCTGCATAATCTCGTGAAAGCCGGCGCTCGGCGCGACTTCCCACGCGCGGTGGGGCTCGAATCGCTGAACGCTTTCCTTGATTCGCACTTCGTCAAGCGTCACGTACATGTCGGTGCCTTTCAATACAATCAACGGGTCCGCGCCATAGTCGTCGGCAAGCAGTGCCAAGTTCGCCCGCGCCGGTCGAATTTCCCACGACTGCACGTTATCGACCCAAGACCGTTGCCTGTTGGACTCGATTACTGCCAGAATGTTCAGTAGGATCTGATCCTTGGCTTGAACAGATCCAGTGTACCGCACAAGAATCCCCTGCTCGACTGCCAGCGTCGAGTTCGCTTCGGGGTTCGCCATAAACAGTGTGTAGATGAGAACCGTTTCTTCCACGGAGCCGCGGCTCTCGATCTCAAGTAGAGTTGACAAGTGTCCTGTCGATTCAAGCGGCTTGGCTTTGCCTTGCAGCGCAATGCGGCTGGCCATCGTGTACAACGTCGGTTCATGGCTGTACCTGATCGCAGCGTCCAGCAGCGCGTTCAGCGCATTAGGATGAACATGGGCCCAGATATCGGTTGTGTCCAGCACAAGCTGGTTGAATACACCGACAAACTCCACATGCGTGGCGTTCATCCGACGTTCAGCAAGGCTCTTCGTGAGTTGCAGCACGGCAATCTTGAGCCACCGCGAAAGGAACGGCGGATTCAGTTCAACAAAAGTTGCTAGTTCCGGGAGTAGTACCGAATCCGACGAGCCAGTTTTGCCGCTTTCCACAAACGCAGCCAGCACATCCCATACATCGGACGAAAACGTGACGTGCGTTTTGAGTTCAGCAAGGATGCGCACGCCCGACACGTCGCCCCGCTGCACTAGATGTAGTGCCGTTTTGACAGCAGTGTCTTGGTTAATAGACATCGGCGCAAAGCGCGCCGCGGCCGTGAGAACAGGCGCCGATTCTGCGAACCGCTCTACTTGGTCGTACTCGCCGCTGATCGCTACGAGCGCAGCCACGGTTTCGGCATTCTCTGCATTCTGCATCAGAACCCGAACATCCTCGGCAGAGACTGAGCGCGGCTCTCTGAGGAGAAGATTATCGGCGACACCTTCTACTCCCAATAACGAGCCAACAGTGTCAAGCGAGAGCACGACAGCACGAGAGTTCAGCTCCTGCAGTACTCGCGGGTCTTTTGTGTTTATAGTCTGCGAGATCAAGAAATCGCTGCTCTCCCGCGAGATTCCCAGGTCCCAATTCACAGACTGCTCAAGGCCGCGGCCAAGTTCAGGACTGGTCCGGTCTTCGAGCACGGCAAGATAGGAACGCAGTGTTTCCCTGGGGCCAGACACAAAGCGACGGAACGCCGCCTCAGTCGTCAACAGCTCCAGCATATCCTCCGGAATGCTCGCTAACAAATAGTTCTGGAGCTCTGGGTTCTGGGACTGCGAGATGCGATAAAGCGTTGCTGCCAACTCAAGCGGGTTGGTGATCTTGAACACGAGGTCCTGGCGCTGCATGACCTCTTTATCAGGCGCGTCGAGAACAAAGTTGAAGAACTCGTCACTTGCTGACGGCGCAGCCTCCAGTACGTTAAGGCCGACGGTGCTCAAATAGGATTCAAGCACATTGCTGTCTTCGCCCAGCACAACGAGGCTTCGCAAAAACATGTGTACCAACCGCTTGGCAACCTCCTCGCTATCGCGCTTGGCAAAAAACGATGTGTATTGCTCGACCAGTGCAACTGCAAACGGACTCACCGACTCCGACTTCACCTTGTCGATGTACTGGTACGGCGTGCGGACGGCTCGCTGCACCGACTGGTCCAATAGCGACCACACAAGATCAGAGTGCGCTCCGCTGAGCGTGAGCAGAAGGCCGTCAACAGGATGCGCGAGGGTCGGCATGTCCGCGAACAGCTGGGTGGGTTCAACCAGATACTGCAAGAGCTGGCTACTCTTGTCTGCCAGCGGCAAATTGAAGGTCGCGAACTTGAGGAGCTGGGTGAACAGACTGGCCTCGTCTTTCGACGGGTTCCACCACTTGGTTTGGTCGCTTGTCACAGTCTGGATCTCCAGAAGGTTTTCGGCCTGCACAAGAGCAAGGCCACTGACCTCCTTCGCTTCTAAAGGAAGCTGCAGATTAATGTTCAGCGGCCGAAGCAGGCAGAACTCGCGGACAATGGCCAGGTGTGCTGTAAGCAGCAGATCCGGCTCGGTGGCCCGCGTGAACATGTGCACGTCGGGCAATCTGTTGTGCAGCATTTCGTCGCATAGCGCCGTGGCGTTCCACTTGCGCGGTTCGTAAACCTCCTTCACGGCCTTGCGAAGCCGCTGCAGAGCCAGAAGCACGATCTGAGCTGCCTGGAACTGCACGAGCTTGGACTCCTTGAACTGGAGGGCCTGTTGCAGAGCGGTCTTTGTCGCCGTTACCGGAAGGAGAGTCTTGCTCACGGTTTCTATGGACGGAGGTGGTGAGGACTCGTCTGCATCAGCAGGTATAAATGGCGTGTCGAGCTTCATGACGCGAATATGCAACACCGAGAATGAGAACCACCACATTGACGCCTTGGGGGTCAGCGGATACACTGGAGCGAGGGTATCGAAGTGAGGCAGCACGAGCTCCGGCATCTCGCGCAGCAGCTTGACGACGAGATCCATCTGCAGCGTGTTTTCCCATGGCTTCACGATCTTGAGAAACGACTTTGCCAGCGCGTGCTCGCCGGCCATGCGCACGCCGTAGTGCTTATCGCAAAGGAGCATTGACAAGAACGAGGCGACCTCGTTTGCGAGCTCGGGGTCGGACACGCCCAGCGAGCCGAGCAGGCGCACCATGTTTTTGAGCGTCCAGTCGTTGAACAGGCTCATTTTGGTGGTTTTGGAGAACGTCGTCACGTCCCTCAGCACGGCCTCCTTGAAGACGTCCAGGGTCTCGTGCACGATCTGCGGCTCCTCGTCCTGGCCCAGCTTGCCGATCCAAGCGCTGAAGACATTTCGCGTGGACATGAGGTCTTTTCTGAGATGCGGCGGCGCGCTGCGGATGAGCTGGATGTAGAATTTGAGGAACGCCTGCCTGAACGGCATGGACGCGAGCAATTTCGGGATAATGCGCAGCGTGAAGTCAAATTGAGTGGTCAGCTCGACCGGCACGAAGCGCGCCATGCTCTGAAGAAGCGACAACGCCGGCAGTGTGAGGGCCGGGCGGGCCTGTGTTAGCGCGCGATAGATGACCTTGAGCTCGTCGTGCACAATCTTTAGCGAGATGGCCGTGCCGACGTCCTGGGGCAGGTTTTCGCGCTCGAGGACGCGCGCAAGCGCGAGCGTCGAGCTGCCGAGCATGCCCATGTTGGATGAGTTGAATGCGTAGGTCCAGTCGGCAAGGATTTTCGCGGAGTTCTGGGCGACATACTCGAAGAGCGGCTGCTCGTCCTGCGAGCTGCGCTGGAGCAGGGCCACGAGATTATCCATGGCGTTTAAATTGCCCCGGGCTGATTTGCACCGCTAAAAAAATCTAGTGTGGATAATGTGCAGCCCTGAAACTTTCCGGCGGGCGGACCTTACCCTGGGTGGTTAATGGGCGGTACCACAAATGCAGGCATAACTACGCAATTAATATACATACAAATATACAGCCGGGGATCATTATTACGGGGAGCATGCGCATTGCTCGAGGATCATTACTACTGCTCGGGAATCCAGAACTGCACGCCCTGGTCGGCCGACGCCATGAGCATTGTTTTGGGACTGAATGCCAGCAGCGCTGGGTTCATGCTAACCTGCGTCTCGTGCACGGGCGTGTGGATCGCGTCCTTGCCGCTCTCTGCGGCGCCGGCCATGTCCCATATACAGAGGCGGCCGTTGTTGCTGCCGCCGACGAGCCACTTGCCGTCCATGGAGAAGGCTACTGGCGAAGTTGATGGGAAGTCGCGCTTCAGGGGCTGGTGGCCCGTGATGACGCCGCGCGAGTCGCCCGAGAACGCGTCGAACAGCCCGTGGTTCTGGCTGTCGGAGGCGAGGGCAATGAGCTTTGAGTCGTTGGAGAACTCGATTTTCTGCCACGAGCCCTCGATGTGGTGGGCGCTGAACTTGAGGAATGGCTGCTCGTCGAAGCGGCGGATGTCGTAGAGCGCGACGGTGCGCAGGTCCTGCGACGCGACGGCAAACACGACGCCGAGCGCGTCGAACGCGACCTGGCTCGGCGACGGCACGTTGAGCAGGCCCTGGCAGTTCGGGCTGCGCAGGTCCCACACGCGCACGGTGCGGTCGAGGCCCGAGCTGAGAAACGTGTCGTCTATGGGGCTCACCTCGAGCGACGTGACCTTATTTTTGTGTCCGCGGAAGTAGCGGATGTACGAGTTGTCGTGCAGCGACAGGTACCGGATCGAGTCCTCGTCCTTTGTCGATGCGTACAGGCAGTCTGTGGAGCGGTGCGTGAACCGCGCGAGGTTGCAGCCGTACTTCTTCGAGAACACGGTCTTGCTGTGCGTGGCCGTGCGGCAGTCGTAGAGCTGGATCGACTCGTCGCGGCCCGCGCTGAGCAGCCACTGCCCGCTGTCGCTGAAGTCGAGGCTTGTCACCAGCGACTCCGGCGCGTGGTTCGTGAGCGTGCGCGCGGGCTGGAAGCCCGTCATGGTGCGCAAGCTGTAGGCCATTTCGCGGCTGGCACTCTGCTGTGGGAAACGGCCTTACCTCAGCCTGCCCGATTTGGCGCGGGCCAAGGCGCGTGCGAACTGGCGGGCCCGGAGCAGAGCTCGCGGCGCCGGGTTTTTTCGGGCCGCAAAATTTTAGAGTCGGGCGGACTGCGGATCTGGGCGGATCTGGGCGAGCTTGGCTCCGCGGCTACTGCGCGGCTCCTTCGAGCGCAAAAGCGCCGGCGCCCGCACTCCTTAAACGCACTGGCCAAGATGTTTTTGTGTCTTGTCGTGCTTTCCGCGTGTGTTTGGTCCCGAACGCGGCGCGCCCTTTGTGCTTGGCCGCCGCGCGTACCCTACCAATCGCAGCCGACGTAAACATCAGCACCCTTTCCACCATGCGCGTCGTCGAGGAGGCCGAGGCCGTCATGGCCGAGTACATGCAGGGCTACGACTCGTCGCACGACATGCACCACGTGCGGCGCGTGCGCGACATGGCGCTGAAGCTTGCCGCCGACGAGCAGCGCACGCAGAGCGTCGACCTGCTTGTGGTCGAGCTCGGGGCGATCTTCCACGACCTCGTCGACCACAAATACGCGGCGGAGGCGGGCCGCATCGACGTGCTGCGCGCGCTGCTGCAGAGGCACGCGCTCGCCGAGGCCCAGATCGCCTGCGTCGTGCGCATTGTCGAGAACACCGGGTTCAGCATGGAGCGGCGGCTCAGGGAGGCCGGGCGCTGGACGGAGTGGCACGACACGTCGGTCGAGTTCGCGTGCGTGCAGGACGCCGACCGGCTCGACGCGATAGGCGCGTTCGGCATCATGCGCGTGTCTGCGTACGCGTGCCGCGTGAACCACCCGCTCATGGCCGGCTCCGGCGACTCGGCATACCAGCACTTTTACGATAAACTACTTAAGCTAAGCGGCACGATGCGCACGCCGCTCGGGCGGCAGCTCGCGGCCCAGCGCCACGAGTTCATGCTGCTGTTTCTCGAGCAGCTGCGCCGCGAGCACGCGCAGGACTCATAAACACACGAACCCTAGCCCGCGGCATCCCATCTGCGTCCCGCGCGCCTTCGAGATCGCACTTTTCGGCCCCGCGCAGCGCCCCCCAGCACTGCACACATGGCGCGGCCGCGGTCGAATCTGAAACCCCAGCTCGAGTGGTCCGCGAGCAGCGGCGCGTTCGAGCCGCCCGCGTTCTCGATGCTCGACGCCGCAGACTTTCCCGCGCCCTCAACCTCCCGCGCGCCAAACGCGCCGCCGCCGTCCGCCGAGACGCCAGCACCGGCCGAAGTGCCCAGCGCATTGAGCGCGAGCTTGGGCCGCCGCATTGAGTCGCAGGAGGCCGGCGCGCCGCCCACGCCGCCGTCGCTGCACTCGGAGCCGGACTCTGACCTCGACGACTTGGAGGCGGTCATGGTCGTCGTGCCGCCAGAAGACCGGTACAAGCACTCACAGAGCGCGCCACATAGCGCCACGCAGAGCCTGCCGCAGAGGGCAACCCAGAGCAGCGCCATCGAGGAAGTCGACCTGCTGTCGTCTTCGCCCGAGACCTCGCCGGCGCGCTGTCTGCCGCGCGGGCTGCCGCGCGCGCAGGATTCCGCAAACGACTTACCAATGCCTGACTTCGAGGACCTGCTGCTCGACGACCCCGCAAACGATCCGGAGGAGCACGCCCCTGAAACCACCGCCAGTGTGCACGAGAGCACTACGCAGAAAGCCCAGCAGCCTAGTGTCGCTACCGACTCCGCGCATGGACACGGCGCTGCGAATCCGCTCGTCATGGCAAGCTCGTCGCCGCCGGGGTCTCCGAGAAGAAGCCTGCCGTTCCGCATGGAAACGGCGCCCGATATGGACGGCCACTCGCAGGTGCCCGAGATCGGCTCGCTGCTGTCCGAGAAAATCGCCATCCAGGAGCAGAAGATCGACGCGCTGTGCAGGGCGCTCGCCGCGAACTCGATCTCGGTAAACACGGACCAGCTCGACGCGCGGCTGCGCGAGGTCGACCGCCGCATTGAGCGCTTCGCCGAGGACGAGCCCGTGGCCGCCGCGTCCGGCGCACCGGCGACACCGTCGCGCGCCGCACGAGCCCATGGCGCGCTGCCGGAGCACGCAATGACGGGCTTCGACACCGAGTCCGACGACGACTTTCTGGGCATCGAGGTCGTCAGCCACACGCAGGCGGCCGAGCCTGCTGCGCCTGCAGGGCCCGTCGCGCCTATGGAGTCACGCTTTACCACTCTGTCGACGTCGTCCGACTTTGAGGACTCGCCGTACTTCAGTAATCTCAACAACACCCGCGGCGCCGCGCAGGCCGACCCTGGCGTGCCGGAGGCCGACGACTTGAGCTCCGATACGATCGATATCGTCATGGAAACGGCGCCGCAGGCCGGCTCCAGCCAGATCGCATCTCAGGCGCCGGCAAAGCCCTGGACAAAGGAGGTAATGTACCTGCTGCGCACGAAGTTCGGCCTGTCGGGCTTCCGGCCCAACCAACTCGAGGCCGTGAACGAGACGCTGGCCGGCAATGACCTTGTTGTGCTCATGCCCACGGGCGGAGGCAAATCTTTGTGCTACCAACTGCCGGCGCTGTGCACAACAGGCACCACGCGCGGCACCACCATCGTGATCTCGCCGCTCATCTCGCTCATGCAGGACCAGGTGTACCACTTGAAGAACCGCAACATTGCGGCCGAGATGTTCAACTCGAAGCTGGCTACCAACGAGCGCAACGAGGCGTTCGAACGCCTCAAAGGCGGCGAGCTCCAGCTCTTGTACATCTCACCCGAGATGCTCAGCATCAGTGGCGCCATGCAGGACGCGCTGATGAGTCTCTACGAGCGGAACAGACTTGCGCGCGTCGTGATTGACGAGGCACACTGCGTGTCGTCATGGGGCCACGACTTCCGCCCGGACTACAAGGAGCTTGACCGCGTCAAGGACAAGTTTCCCGGAACACCGATTTTGGCGCTGACGGCAACAGCCAACGAGCGCGTACTCCTGGATATCGTCGGGTGTCTGCGGCCGGAACCCGTGGTGCTAAAGCAGAGCTTCAACCGTCGCAACCTCTTGTACGAGGTAAGGCCCAAGCCGCCGCAGGCGGCGAGCGTGGTGAACGAAACCGCGGCTATATGCCGCCAGTTCCCGGGCAAGACAGGCATCGTGTACTGCTTCTCGAAGCAGAGCTGCGAGAAGACGGCCGAGGGTCTGCGTAGCATGGGCATCCGCGCCGCGCACTACCATGCCGGCATGGATCTGGAGTCGCGCGCGCAGACGCAGCAGGACTGGCAGGACGGCCGCTGTGCGGTTGTATGCGCCACGATCGCGTTTGGCATGGGCATCGACAAGCCGGACGTGCGGTATGTGGTGCACCAGACGATGCCGCGCAACATAGAAGGGTACTACCAGGAGACAGGTCGCGCCGGACGCGACGGTCGAACGTCAATGTGCGTGCTGTTCTATTCCTACAGCGATGTGCAGTCCATGCGAGAATTCATCAGAAGTGACAAAAACCTCACGTACGTGGACAAGGAGCACCACACGGCGCTCTTGAACCGCATGATGCAGTACTGCGAAAACACGACGGACTGCCGCCGCGAGCAGGTGCTGCAGTACTTCAACGAGGAGTTCGACGCAAAGCAGTGCGCGTTGATGTGTGACAACTGCCAGAACATGCAGGGCCAGGTTGTGCTCAACAAGGACCTCACGGCCGAGGCGAAGCTGCTGCTGCAGATGGTGCAGAGTACGGGAGGCCGGCAAGTCACGATGCAGCAGTGCATCGATATGATGTTGGGCAAGAAATCACAGAAGGTCAGGGAATATGATTTTGACCAGCTGCCGACCTTCGGCAAGCTGCGGGGCATGAGGATGACGGAAGTCGAGCGCCTGGCGCACCACCTCGTGGCAATGCGCGGACTCGAGGAGTACTCTGTGCGCTTGCACTCGCACTATCCGCAAACATATGTTCGGCTGGGCAGCGCGGCCCGCGACGTGTTTGACGGCCGGCAGGCCGTGAAGCTGAAGACGGCTTCGGGTCCAGTGCCCTCAGCGGGTCCTGCGAACACTAGCTACACTGGAGGGAAGCGCGGGTCGCGAGCACCGCCCTCGTCGTACCGGGCCAAACGAGGCCGGTACTCGGCGCGTAACAGCAGCGCTAATCAGTCGTACTCGAGGCGGGGCGGCCGCACATTCGGCCGTGCCAGTCGCACGTAGGCCCCTGCTTCTTGTATTTAAATTATTGCTCTTTAATAAAGCCATCCTCATACAGCGGGCTGTACACGCTTCAACACGTTTTTGTTGTAGCAGCCGTAATACCACGGCAAACTGCTCGCAGGGCATTTGCTATACTAATCCGTACTACTTGATGTACCATGCTACTTGAAGTATCGTGCTACTTGATGTATCGTGCTACTTGATGTACCATACTACTTGATGTTTGATGTATCATACTACACAACGTGTAGTTTACGGGTACCATACTAATTTATGCCCTTGGCGCGATCCGCTCGATCGGTTCTTGCGATGTAACCGTGGTGGCATGCCGCCAAGCCAAGCTACTTACACGGAGCGCCATAAAGCTACGAGGCAGTTGCTACGAAATCCAGTCAATTTGGTAGACTCCGGTGACATTCGTCGGGGTTAAGGCAATCGACGCATCCCGCAATTGCCTCAATTGGCGCACCATGCGGCCGGGGCTGGTCATGCGCAGGAAGCCAGCAGCCTGGTTTTATACACTATAGGCGACACCTTCAGCGCACACGGCGCCTTTTTGCACCGCTCGCGGGCCGCGCCGCGCGGCAATTGCGCGCCGCGGCGCGCGGCCTTAAGGTTCCCACCTCGGCCGGCTGCTGAATAAACTTGGCATCCGACGTCGAGGCCGGGAACTGAATTCCGGGCTGGGATGCGTGATGGACCGCCCGATTCTGCCGAAGAGAGGGTCGTTTAACTCGCACACGTCCGAGGGCAGCGCGCTCGACTACGCCGCGCAGCCGCAGGCGTCGGAGTCGCCGTACAAGACGAAGGCCGGCTACGCGCCGCAGTACAGCCCCTACGACGGCTCGAGCCCGTACTCGCGGTCGTCGGACGGCGGATTCTACAACTACGGCGGCGCGCCGCAGCCGTCGCAGTCGCCGTACCGGCCGCCGATGACGTTCGGCCCGGCGGGCGCCGGCGGTGCGCCATACTACGCGCGGGCGCGGCAGCAAGCGCTGCGCTTCGACTCGCACTCGGCACTGTACGGCGGCGACTGGGGCGCCGGAAACGTTGTGGCGCTGACGACGTTCAACGAGGAGCCGACGAACTACGTCCACGTCGTGCGCGCGGACGTGCACGGGCTGGCGTTCACGGGCGTGGCCGACGCGCTGGTGACGATGCCGCAGACAAAGGTCGCGTGGGAGCCCGCGGCGGCGGCGGCGGCGCGGCTCATCACGTCCGGCGACACGCTGCGCGTGTGGCAGCTGCTCGAGCACAGCAAGACGCTGCAGCCCGTGGCGGCGCTCACGAAGCGCTCGAAGACGCAGCCCGCGGAGTCGCCCGCGCCGCTCACGTCGTTCGACTGGAACGCCGCGAACCCGAACGTCGTCATCACGTCGTCCATCGACACGACGTGCACGGTGTGGGACCTCGCGAAGCAGGTCGTGAGCACGCAGCTCATTGCCCACGACCAGGAGGTCTACGACGTCGAGTTTCTGCACGACAGCCAGTGCCAGTTTGTGAGCGCCGGCGCCGACGGCAGCGCGCGGCTGTTTGATCTGCGCGCGCTCGACAACTCGACCATCATCTTCGAGCCGCAGCCGGCCACGCCGCTGCTGCGCGTCGCGCCGTCGCCCACGGACGCAAACATCCTCTGCGTCATCGGCCAGGACCGCAACGTCGTGTACACGATCGACATCCGCGCGGCGCGCAACCCGCTGTGCGTTCTCGAGGGCCACGAGGCGCCCGTGAACTCGATCCGGTGGCTGCCGCGCGCGCGCAACACGCTGGTTTCGGGCGGCGACGACTGCCAGATTCTGCTGTGGGACGTCGCGGCCGCGTCCGTCGTCGGCTCGCTGTCGGAGTCGACGCAGATCAACAACGTCGTGGCGAGCCCCGACGGGAAGTGGCTCGGGGGAATTTTCGGGAAGTCGCTGCAGGGCTTCAGCACGCAGATGGAGTGACCCGCAGCGCAAAAAGCATCCGCAGTGCAAAAAGCATTCGCAGCGCAAAAAGCATCCGCAGTGCAAACAGCATCCGCAGCGCAAAAAGCATCTGCTGAGCGGCAGGGGCAGCGGGCTGGCTGAGTCGAGGGCGGCCTCCGGTCGCCGTGAGAACCCGTCACCGCAAACCCCCGTCACCGTGAACCTCCCTCATCCTTCGCAGTTGGTTGAATGGCCTGGTTGCCGCAAAATGGCCTGACCGTCCCTGGTTGCGGCCGAATGGCCTGACCGCCCTTGGTTGCGGCTACTGTCTCTGTTTTGTTCTGGTTGCTTTTGCCATGACGAACCGTAACAAACTGTGCGGTTTGACCCCGCCGGCACGGCAGCTCGTCTCGACGAGTACTGGGTTTTTTTCCTAAACTAACTGTGCATCTCGCGCCGCCTGGCGGCAATCTATCTTTGCTCCTAAAATAAGGCCACTCGGGCTTTACTGGCCGGCCTGGCCGCGCTGCGCGCGGCGGCTTGGACCGGCACCTCGCATAATAGCAGGCCGCGGCCCGCTTAAGTATTATTTAGAAATTTTGCCTCTCCGCGCGTCCCCTACGTCCGCGCATGCACGATGCCCGCATGCACGATGGGGCCATTTGTTTAGCCCGTTGTTTACATTATCTAAGTCCCACCAGCCTAGTGGCTCGAAAAAATCTGTGGACCCTCTTCTTGCGATATTGTCATCCGGACCCACCAAGTCGCTCATGATGAAGGTCGAGGAGTTGTTGCAGACGGCTGCGAGTCCGTCCGTCGACCAGTACGTACGGGTTGAGGCGCAGCAGCAGCTCGAGCGCGCCGCCGCCGAGCAGTTCGAGCTCTACATGGGCGAGCTCGCCGCCATGCTGGCGCCCGAGAGCAGTAAGCCGACCGAGATCCGCATGCTCGCCGCCCTCGCGCTCAAGAACGAGCTTGTCACGAAGAACGAGCTCCAGGCCGCGCGCCTGGCCCAGCGCTGGGCCGAGGGACCCATCTCCGTCGAGACGAAGCACCGCGTCAAGGCGACGGCCGTCGCGACGCTTGCCGACGCCAACGCCGGCGTCACCGCCGCCGCCGCGCAATTAGTCGCCGCCATCGCCACAATCGAGCTGCCTCGCGGCGAGTGGCCCGAGCTCACCGTCATGCTCGTCGGCATGACGAATCCGACCGATCAGCCGTCCGGCGTGAAGAAGGCCGCCCTCACCACGATCGGCTACATCTGCGAGTCGGCAAACCCGGCAAACCCGAAGCTCGAGGAGCAGATGAACGGCTTCCTCACCGCGATCGTGCAGGCGGCGCAGAAGTCCGAGACCGACGAGTCCGTGCGGCTCGCCGCCATCAACGCGCTCTCGAACTCGCTCGAGTTCATCCGCGCAAACTTCGCCCGCGAGGGCGAGCGCAACCTCATCATGATGGCTGTCTGCGAGGCGACGCAGAACACGGGAGAGGAGCTGCAGAGCGCCGCGTTCGGCTGCCTTGCCAAGATCATGCTCCACTACTACGAGTACATGCGCTCCTACATGGAGCAGGCCCTGTTCCAGCTCACCGTCCAGGGCATGCAGTCTGAGCACGACGGCGTGCAGTGCATGGCCGTCGAGTTCTGGAGCACCGTCAGCGAGGTCGAGCTCGATCTCCAGTTCGCAGACGAGTCCGAGCCCACAGGCATCGCCGAGTCGCCGCGCTCCTTCCACTTCGTCAGCCAGGCTTTGCCCCAGGTCCTGCCCACGATTCTGAAGCTGCTCGTGAAGGAGAGCGAGGACGTTGATGAGGACGAATGGAACGTGAACATGGCCGCCGGCACCTGTCTCGAGCTCATGGCCAAGACGGCCGGCGACCCTGTGCTCGATATCACCATGCAGTTTGTCGCGCCGAACATCGAGAGCCCGCAGTGGAACAACCGCGAGGCCGCGGTCATGGCGTTCGGCTCGATTCTCGACGGCCCGAACCGCGAGCAGCTCGTCGGCATTGTGCACAGCTCGCTGCGCCCGCTCGCGGCCATGATCAAGGACCCGTCCGTGCCCGTGCGCGAGACCGTTGCGTGGTGCCTCGGCCGCATTGCCGATTGCGCGATCCCGGCCCTCGACACGCCCGAGCAGCTGCAGGTCGTCATCGAGGCCGTCGTCAACGGCCTGCAGGACGACCCGAAGGTCGTCACGCACAGCTGCTGGGCCATCATGAACTTGGCCGAGCAGCTGAACCCGATCCCGCAGCCGGACACGTCCGTCATGTCGCCATTCTACGAGGTGCTGTTCTCGTCGCTGCTGCACGCAAGCTCGCGCGCTGACAACGAGCACAGCGCGCGCACTTCGGCCTACGAGGCGCTGTCCAGCCTCGTCATCTACGCGCCGAACGACACGCTGCAGCTCGTGATGAGCTCTTCGGGCGTGTGCGACGAGCGCCTGCGCCACTCGCTCGAGATGCAGCGCCAGGTCGTGTCGGTTGACGACCGCCAAAACGTCGAGGAGCTGCAGGTCAATCTCCTGGGCCTGCTCACAAGCATCATCAGACGCGTCGAGGGACAGGTCCTGCCGGTCGCAGATACTATCATGGAGCTGCTGGCAGCCTTCCTGACAAACAAGTTCCCCAATTCGTTGGTCGAGGACGACGTCTTCATTGCTCTGGGTGCCATTGCCGGCAGCATCGACCGCCACTTCGCCAAGTACGTTCCGGCCCTGCTCCCGTTCATTGTTGCTGCCCTCAACGAAACAGAGCTCTCCGTCAGCAGCACTGCCGTCGGCCTCATCACCGACATCACGCACGCGCTCGGTGACGACGTGTCGCAGTACGTGCCAGGGTTCATGCAGGAGCTGAGCAAGATTCTCGCCAACTTTGAGGCCATCAGACGCGACCTCATTCCGCCAGCGCTGGCCTGTATCGGCGACCTTGCGTCGGCGTCGGGCCCGTCGGGCCAGTTCGACGTCTTCCTGCAGGGCACCGAGCAGTTCCTCGGCCAGATCAGCCAAGTAATACAGTTCTCCGCCGAGGCCAGCGTCGAGTACGACCTGTACGTGGCCAACGTGAAAGAGGCGATTCTGGACGCCCAGGTTGGCATTGTTGCGGGCTACCGCGACGACCCGGCCAAGCTCGGCGGCTTTGTGCCGGGCATCTTCCAGTTCCTGAGCATGATGTGCCAGGACGATACGATGATCCAGCTCGCGTCGAGCTCGATGCTGCGCTCCATGGTGGGCCTCATTGGCGATCTCGGATCCATGTATGTCGGCGGCGAGTTCAAGGCCCTGTTTGCTGAGCAGTGGGTGGCCGATGTGATCATGCGCTCCATGGCCAGCACGGAGCCGCAGGGAACTCAGCGCACTGGTCTGTATGCTAGTAAGGTGCGCCAGAAGCAAATCCAGCTCTAATAATTTGCATCATACCCCTCACAGAACTGCGCCCAGAGGTCAGGGCCGCCTAAATGTCTATTATACATATTTGGTAAAGCATGATTCCTCCTCCGTCGGGTTTGGAAGTTCCGGCCCTCCGCTATGCCCATTCTGTATAGCTATATAAGAAATAGTGCACGCAGGTTTTGAGACTTTTTTCTGGTGGGCTGCCTGGCTCTACTGCGCAGTAGCCTAGGATTTTCGTAGAATCATGATTAAATTAAATACGCGGTTTATACGCCCGAGTCCGGACTGTCGTGCTGGAACGTCACGTACTTCGGATCCAGTGGCTGCCCCTCAGGGCCAATACCGTTCTGAGCAAACTGCCGCAGCACGTACCGCAATCGCGCCTCGTCAAACGTCTCGCCAAACCGCAGCATGTACCACAGAATACGCAGCTTCGCCTTCTTGTCAAAGCCCTCGCGCTGGTCTTCATTGTCGATGTTCGCCGTGAGGCTGAACGAGTCCGACGTGAGACCCATCTCCGAGTCCTTCGAGAACGAGCTGCGCTTGCGGAAAAGCAGTTTAAGCGCATTGATTGTGAACTGGATCATGCGCACCACAATCGGCGTCAGGAGGTACACGAGAATGACGATGCCGGCCCCCAACGCCATGAACAGAAGCGTCTGCATGTTGACGTTTGAGGACTTGTGCGAGTGTGCCGTGGGCTCGAGCGAGGACGCCGGCGCGAGCGAGGACGCCGGCGCGAGCGAGAACTCGGGCGCGGGCCATGTCGAAAGCGCGTAGTCCTGCGGCCTTGTGGTGGTCGGCTCGATGTATGTGACGGTTACTGGCGCCGGTGTTGTTGGCCGCGCCGTGTGCGTGACGGTGACCACTGAAGGTGCCGGCGCGAGATGCGCGGGCTCACTCGTAGTGTGCGTTGGCGCCGGATCGTATCTCGAGGTCGCAATTGGCGCCTGAGTGGACGCCGGAGCGGACGACGAGGTCGTCTTCGGCGACCCGAAAAAGAAGCCCTTTATGTCGCTGTACACGCTGTCGAACCATCCTTCTACCTTCGAGACGACATCTCTCGAGCCTGATGTCCTTGAATGCACCATCTCCGTAATACAATGAGTGGCCAGTTGATGCCTTCTGGAAGATGTCTCCGAGGTTAATTACTGTGGGGCGCGGCCGCCAGTTCGGTTACGTAACCAACGCTCAGTCGAGGCTTTTCGTTGCATGTGCTCTCTCAAGCCCGCTCGCCGAGGCCAAGTCGATTAAATTGATCGGTTACTATGTTCACCTTCTGCTTCGCTAGTGCTTTTGACGACACTTCTGCTCTTTTTCAAATCTATTTTGCGAGCCTAAGCTAACCCAAATCGGCCACATACCTGGTTAGTACGTGTTATAGCTCACCTGACTATAGCTCTCAACAATTGGTCGCGTGGCCCAGTTGGTTAAGGCGTAGGACTAATAACCCTAAGATCGGCGGTTCGATCCCGCCCGTGACCACTTTCTTTTTTGCGCTTGAGCTTCTTTCACCTTAAGAGCAGGTTCCACGTATTTTTTTTTCTTTGGAACGCTAGTAGATGGTACGCCTGTAGCCGTTTCTAAGTTAGTGTATATTAACCGGCGCATTCTCTAGGAAGGCAACTTGTATACTATGCTAAATCATTATGCTTATGCCTCCCAGCTTCTAAGTAGATCATAGCGGCTCGTATGGACTGTGGCAATAAGCTTCTCACTCGGAACAGAGCGACAAAACTGTTCAAGCTCGACGTAGCTCGAGTGCTCGCTGTACGGAACCCTGCATATGCGTATCATACCGCCAGCAGTCACTGTAGTTGTGCGCGTGTCGCTTAGCGTGTCCATGGTGAAGTCCATGCCTTTGGCCGGCCACGTCCACCCTGTGGGCACAAACGCAATCATATGCGTGAAGTGCTTTTTGAGAAACTTCCACTTTTCTTCGAGTTTCGCGACGGACAATTCATTCATTCCGGCCAAGTGAACTTGAGTGCGCAGGCCGTCGTCGTCCAGGAGCTCGTTAATCTTCGGGTCGTCTATCGTGTCGAGAATTTTTCGCTTGTATGGCGTGGTCCAGATCCCGGTGTTAAGTTTTCGCGCAATGGCTACGGCCAGCCGCTCTTTGCCAATGGTGTAAGTGCCCACAAGCACAAGGATCCGCCGTTTCTCGGGTTGCTTCAAGAAAAAGCTCGGCTTCAGGGGCTTCTCCTGCTGCAGACCGCAGTAATCTGCACACAAGCTGACCACTAGATCCTGCGATGGAAAGCGTCGTACCGGGTCAAGGTACGTTGTATCAAGATACGTCGTGCGTAGTCCGGGCGTTACACGCTTGATTTCCTCGGCAAGCTTCGGTGTTGCTCGGAAATCGCCTGTGTGCAGCGTGTGCCTGTTGTAAAGTATTACTGCTGCGCCCGGGCAGTGATTGGCATCAAGGAGTAGAACATTAACACCATTGATGGTGTACTCATGGTTGAATTCAAGAGGCCGCAGATACTCTGCATCAACTCTCAGCCTCAGGGCCACGAGCCGCGCAGTTGCAGGAGAGCAATAAATAACGCCATGAGACCAGTTCTTCCCAAGGCCTCCGTAGTGATCGGCGTGGAAGTGGGTGAGGAAGTAGGCGTCGATCCCGGGTATTGCGCCGTAGTTAAACGCGTCAACGGCAAACTTAGTCTTGCCAAACGTGAGCGTTTTATAGAACGGAATGGGCTTGCGTTCAGCTTTCACGATAGCCTCTTCCTTAACGACGCTCTCGGTCGCTTTGGAAGGTAGCGGCCAGGTCTTCTGGCGCGTGGCCGGTGCAGATGGAGTCGGCGAGGCAGATCGGGACCGCTTTCCTAAAGGGGAAACCCACGGAGTTCGAGACGTCGACTTCTGGACGGAAACCTCCTGCTCTACCTTGATCTCCACCTTGTCCAGAGAATTGTCTCTTTTTTCAACCTCTGCGGTGTCTTTTTCCTGCTCTGGTGTGGCTTCGCTACCTGATTGTGGTGGCAAATCCGGTACAATTTCCAACGGGCCCGCGTCGAGGCAAGCATCGCAGTGCTCCTCCCGTTTTCGAATCGAGAACACCTGTAGATTGAGCTTGCATATAGGGCAGTGGATATCCTCTGCCATCAAACATGCGCCAGCGAAAATCCCCGCCAAACCGAAACACAAATAAAGCGGGTTGCACCCAAGGTTATGACTTAGGGTTAGGTCCGAGATACTCTAGGCGACAGACCGCATAAACCGCTGAGGTTTATACGAAAAAGCGCGTCTCACCATGGCCACTGGAGCTGCGGCGGACTCATTTGCGCCCGCCTACGAGGGCGGCGTGCCAGTCTTCAGGCCAAGCTACGAAGATTTCAAGGACTTCCGCCAGTTTGTTAATAGGATTGAGCCTGTTGGAATGAAGACGGGCATTGTGAAAATAGTGCCACCAGAGGAGTGGCTTGCCAAGCTGCCGAAGCTTCCGACCGCGCTTGTGGAAAACATTGACATTCGCAACCCAATTATTCAAAATGTGACGATCAGTGGCGGCCGTGGCGTGTACGGAATCGACAACGTTGAGAAGCGGCGAAAGTACACGATTAGGCAGTGGGAAAAGCTGTGCAACGAGTTGCAGAACCAGCCTCCAACGCGTCGTGGTGAACCGCAGCGCGCACTGGGTCGTTACGAGGCGGAAAAGGGCGCGTTTGTTTCGTACAACGACTCGGATTTCTCGCCTGAGGTTTGCGAGAACCTCGAGAGCAGGTATTGGAAGGGCCTAGCCTACGGAGGCTCTCCAATGTACGGGGCTGATTTGCCCGGCTCGCTGTTTGATGAGCGCACCTCGGAATGGAACGTCGCCAACCTCGATTCGTTACTGCGTCTTCTGCCTGAAAACGTGCCGGGCGTAACGAACGCGTATCTTTACTGTGGCATGTGGAAGGCCACATTTGCGTGGCACTTGGAGGATGTAGACCTTCCGTCGATCAATTATATCCACTTTGGAGCGCCCAAGCAGTGGTACACGATTCCGCAAGAGCACCATGAGAAATTCTACGACTTGATGAGCGCGTTGTGGCCAGACGAGCGCGAAAAATGCACCGAGTTTCTGCGACATAAGACTTTCCTGGTCGATCCAACCTTCTTGTCGCGGCACGGAATACCGGTCAGCAAGATCGTGCACAGACAGCGAGAATTCATAATTACTTTTCCGTACGGGTACCACGCGGGCTTCAACTATGGGTTTAATGTGGCAGAGTCTGTCAACTTCGCCCACGATTCCTGGCTCGATATTGGCCTCAACGCCAAAAAGTGCCAGTGCGTGAGCCACTCTGTGGGCATCAATGTTGAACACATGGCCGATCTGATCCGGCATCCCGAGCAGGCTCAGGAGATCAATGCGCAGTACAAGCAGAAGCAGGTTGAGAAAACCCGCGCGGCTGAGGCAAACGGGGCTGCGCAACGCGTAAAGTCTCGCCGGTTAGGCAACTGCGTGCTGTGTCCACACATTTATACGAATCGTTACGTGACAAACCGAGAGGGCACGGCTTGCGCCCACATAGTCTGTGCAAATCTTGTTCCTGAAACGTGGATTGTTGGGAATATAGTCTATGACCTGGGCATTATTGCGAGGGACCGCTTCTCGTTGAAGTGCTTTCATTGTAAGCAGTCAAAGGGATGCTGCTTCCAGTGTTCGTTTCCAAAATGCACGCGTGCCTATCACGGTTCCTGTGCTGCCGCTGCTGGTGTTGATTACCGCAATCCACACGCTCCTTTGTGTCGCTTCCATCGCTTCAAGCCCTTTAGTCTCGAGCTAGGCCGCAGTTTCGATGCAGCTGTGCTCATCACTGGTGATGTTGTGCAGTTTTGTCGGGACAAGGTATTCTTTGCCGGCGTGGTGGAGCAGAACCTGGAGACGAGCCGAAAGCTTTTGATGAACGTGTTGCCTAACCCGTCGGAAAGTTTTGAGGCAAGCTACTCAGACGTGGTTTCCGTATTCAGCGAAGCACCTGCCGGACCCTATATTGAGCCTATTTATGCGCTGGAGCAGTCTGCGCCAAAAGTGAAGTCGAAGAAGCGGAAAACCGAGGCGGGATCGGCAAAGGGCAAGAGCACTAGCCCGGGGTCGGATGCAACTATTGTGTCGCCATCCTCGCCCAGCGAGTTCGATATGAAGCCAGTGCCGGCACCAGCCGCAGAGCTCGATACTAAGGCTACTTCGGTGCCCACTGGCCAATTCAACGTGAGTGCAGGGCCCGGAAAGACTAGTAATGGCGGAAGCATCATGGTTCACGTAGTCTCGGAGCCTTTGGTGTCTAATGGAAATGTAAAGGTGGAGGCCAGTGAACTACCATAGACACAATACAAATAGGGCCGTGATAATGGCGTTTGGTAGATAATGACTTTAAATTTACGATTTTGCTTGTATGCTTGATCCACATACTCGGCAAATCTGCATTGATGAACTACAAACATTTCAGGAACAAGGCACCGGACAGTCACTGCTTCAATAAGTCTGAGCTTCTGAAGTACGTATCGTAAAGTTGGAAGACTAATTAAGGAAACCAGATATGTCCACTCGCTTATTTGAAAACCTTGCCGTCAGCAATCTCGCGCTTCTCGCCGTTGACAACCAGCGGCTTGTCCCAAGCCCAGAGGTCGTTGAGCTCCTCGCGGTCGGCCTCGTTGTTGGCGTCGAGCTTCGTGAACGAGTACGACTCCCAGTCCGGAGCAACGTCGAAGGCCGGGGCGAAGTCCTTGCCGCGGACAACGAAGGCACCGCGGATGCCGTTGTTGTTGTTCTCACCGTAGACGACGGCGGCACCGAAGATGTACTTCGTGGAGGCGAGCAGACGGTTGAAAAAGCCACCGATCAGGTTGTTGGACATGAAGGTGAGCGTCAGCTCGTCGTTGTACTTGTAGTCGACCTTCCAGAGCGACCACTCATCGTCGTTGTAGAACGTGTTCCAGAACCAGGGCAGCGCCTCCTCGCGGGTCTCCTTGTTGGAGTATGTGCGCTTGAGCTCGTCGATAGGAATGGAAGACGGGCCGAGCTCAGCGAGCGGGTGGGCGGCCTTCTTCTTCTGCTCCGGCTCAGCAGCGGCAGCGGGCTTGTCGGCCTTCGGCTCGTCAGCCTTGGCCGGGTTGAAGAACTCCTTGGCGCTGCCGATGAACTTGAACTTGCCGCCGAACTTGAAGTCGTAGATCTTCGAGTTCAGGATCGTCTGCGCCCAGCGCACGACGCTGGGGTGCTTCTTCTGCCAGTCCTTGGTGACGAAGTAGCGGAAGCCCGGGTGCAGGATGCCGGCGATCTCGATGTCGGCAATCGTGACCTGCTCGCCCACCACGTACGTGTGCTGGCGCAGGTGCTTCTCGAAGAGCTCGAAGAACGCGTCGGCGTTCGCGACGTGGGCGTTAACCTCGTCCTGAGTGAGCGTCTTGCCCGAGAACTTGGCAATAATGATGGGGAACCACTTCTTGAGGCCGTCTGCGTCGGCGCGGTTCGTCCACATGAGAGCCTCGTACTTGTCGGTCTTGTTCTTGCCGTCCAGGCCCTTCATGTTGTCGCGGGCGAGCGAGAGCAGGTAGCGGTCCACAGCCACGGCCTGGTTGATGAGGACGCCGTTGCTCGTGTCCTGCAGGCTCGGCGTGAAGCGGTTGCCCGGGGCAAACAGCTCGTTGAACTTCTTCTCGTCGCTCTCCGAGCCGCCGGAGGCATAGGCGATCTTGACGTCGAGGTCAAGGTACTTGACAAGGGCCTCAGCAGGCGTGGCGTAGCAGCTGACCGGCAGGCGAGTCCAAAGAGTAACCGTCATTCTAGTTTCTGGTGTGAAGGGAAATAAACTTGTGTGGACAGTGGGCCTTTTGTATACACAGAGTCAGCACTTGCCCTACTGAGATGAAGTAAGCTGCAGGTCAGGTGGTCAAGACAATGACCACAAACCGCTCGCCAGTATGCACGCCATTGAATTGCATGAACGCCTTTTCCAGCCTAACCCTTCTTGGGGACGCGGCGCCCCGCTTGTGGCCCGATTTTGAGTGAGTCACTGTGCGGTTGGCGTCCAGAGCGTTGTCAAATTACTAATTTCGCGCGCGTCATATGCGCTCCACAAGTGGAGGAGCTGTGACTGCAGGAAGCAAAGAACGCACCGCTGCATTAGGTGACTGCAGGGCAGCATCATCGTGCATAAGCCATTGACCCTGTAAATTCTGCGCGGTTTAATGGTTGAATTTCGTAGGTGAGCGAGCGCAGGAGTAAGTGAGAAGGCGCTGAAGTTGTGAAATATTGCCAGTTTTTCATAAACACTGTGGGACAGTTGTGTGTATTAGCGAAGGAAAGTTACCGTTGCGGGTGGGCCGGCTGGTCTCAGGTTTTAAGGCCGCTGGGTTCAGTCAAGCGGATGCAACAATGCTACCACGTTCCTGCTGTGAGTGTCTTCTATTCTGAGTATCTTCTATTCCGAACACCATGCTTAACTTCTGCGTAGCCAGAGCAGCTCGATACCCATGCCTCGCGGCGTCGGGAGAAATACAAAGTGAAAGCAAACATACCGTCGCGTCTATAAAGAAAACAATAATCAAATAGCTTTGTGTATAAAGCAGCACCGCTGGCGAAAAGAGTCTATTTAGCGACATCCTCTAGGTTACGTATGCTCATTAGCATCCATATCGGAACCTGCACCCAAAAGTCCGTAACCACACCCCGAAGTCTGTAACCGCATCCAAAAGTCCGAAAACACGGCGCGAAGCCCTCAAATTAAGGTTCTACCCCCACATAAACGGCACCGCCGCTAAAGCGACGCCCCGAGCACGCAGCTATCTAGTCAAGAGACACACAATAAATAATTAGTTCTGCAGCGCCTTGAGGCGCTCGCGCATGTTATTGATTTCGTCGCTGTTCTCGTAGTCGTTCTCCTCGGGCTCGGGCTCGGCGGCGGCTTCAGGCGGCGCGGCAGCCTTCGGCGCGGGCCGCTCGCGCTGCGGCGGGTTGATCACATCGTTCAGGATCGTGTCGATCTGGCGCTCGTCCTCGGGCTCAGCCTCGAGGTCCTCGGTCGCCTCGATGTCGTCGAGCGTGTCGGTGACCATCTCGTCTATGATGCCCGCGCGCATGAGCTCCTGGCTGAGCTGGCTCATTGTGCCCATGAGCTCGGGCAGGCGCACGAGCTGGTTGACCTCCTTCATGATCACGGTCGAGCTCGACATCGAGCCCTGCACCTTCATCATGGCGAACGACTCGGCGACCTGCATCTTGATCGAGTTCAGCTGCGCCTTCGAGTGGTGCAGCCGCTCGCGGTGGCGCTGCGCCTTGTACACCTCGCGCGCAAGCATCTTGGCGCTCTTCATGTCGTTGCGCCGCGCGCACTGCCGGATCATGCCCTTTGTTTTGTTCTCGGCCGCGAGCAGCGAGTTCATCTGCTTGTCGAGCTCGCGCTGGTTCTTGCGCAGCAATGCGTCGCACGCCCGCTTCTGCTCCTTCGGGTCGGGCCCGTAGATCGCCCGCTTGATGTAGTACATGCTTACGCGCCCGGGCTTGTGCTGGCCGGCTTGTGCTGGTGACTCTGGCGGCGGCAACTCTGGCGCTGGCGCTGGCTGCCGGCTAGCCTGCTTCCGCGGCTGCCATTGACCGTATCGCGGTCGCGCGCGACTGAGACCGCTGACTCAGGATCGCCAGCCGCTTACCTACGCGATTTTTTCCATCAGCGGAGGGCCTCGCTCGCCTTTGATCAGTTCGAGGACCGCCGGGGATTGCATTAGACGCGTTTCTCGCCCCACGCCCGCCGCGCTGTGCCAGAGTGACCCCTCAATGGACGGACCATCCCATCCTGAGAACACGGGTGTGGCCGAGTTCCCGGGAGGAGCGCGCGATCCCTTCGCCGTCGAGCACGACGCGCCCGACGCGCAACACGCGCCGCACGCGCACAAGCGAGGCCACGACGATGCGGGCACCGATGACCTCGTGAACGAGGCCAAGCGAATACACGTCGGTGGTGACGACGATGACGACGATGATGACGACGACGACCTCGATCTCGACACGCTCATGGCGCAACTGCAGCAGCACACCGAGCAGGCCGGCAGGGCCGAGCCCGAGCACGCGCCGCACACTGCGTCTGAAACCCGCGCGGAAGCCTCGGAGCACCGGCAGGAGCCGCGCAGCGAGCCTGAGGCCCAGCAGAGCGCGCAGCCGAGCGCGGAGCAGACCGCCGCGCAGCACGCCGAGCAGACCGCCAGCGAGGACAAAGAAGAGTCTGCGCAGGCCGCGCCAGCCGACGCTCACGCCGGCGCGCACGACCAGTCCACGGAGCTCTCCATCGAGCAGCAGCTGAAGGGCGCGCTCTCGTCGTTCCAGGACTTCGCGCTCATGGACCACGACCAGGACTCGCAGGAGGACGACGACTTCGGGCTCTCGCAGTTCTCAGAAATGCTGCGCCAGAGCGGCCAGGACCGGCACGACGAGCAGGCCCAGGGCGAGCATAAGGACGAGCACGCGCCCGAGAAGGACAAGACGACCGCTGATAGCACACTCGAGGCACGCGCGGCCTCGCAAGACGAGCCACGAAAGGACGCGTCCCCGGCCGCCGACGCAGCCAAGGCAGCCGAGGCGCGCGCCGAGGCTGAGAAGTCCCCCGGGACCGAGTCAAAGCACACGAAGGAAGACCTGGCGGCGCGTATGCCGCCGCTTCCAGCAAGAGGCGGCCAGCTCCCACCAATGCCGCCCCCACCGGCGGCCCTCACGACGCCCACTGCGCCGCTGACGGCCGAGGAGCGCTCGCACCATCTGGGCCGCGCCCACGCGGCCGACGCAGAACCTGGCAAGGATGCCGCGCACGCAGAGGCGCAGGCGCCGAAACCAAAGACAAGGCTCCCGGACGCGCCGCCAACGCTCTCGGAGTCGTACGAGAAGTCTCTGGCCGAGCAGGTCGAAGAGGCCCAGAGGGCCGACGAACAACAGTCCCGCGCTGCTGTGCTGAGCGATAACCAGGCGATTCTGCAGGCCAGAAGAAAGTCTGTGGCCGTGCTGGATTCCCTCGCCGCGCAGATCCTCGAGGCCTTGGGCTGCAACCACTACCAGGAGACTCTGGCCACCGTGACCCAACCTAATAGCGAGAAGGGCCTGGCGTATCGATTACTTCTGGACGCGTTCGAGGATGCCAAGCGGCTGTTTTTGAAGCACGCCAGCCCCAGCTCTCGAAACGGCCCCGAGTCGAAGCCCGACGAGGTGCGCCCCTTCCTCGACCAGAACATTCCTGGCATCGAGCTTACGAGAGAGAACATCGTCACGATCCAGCGCGCCAATCTCGCTACGTTCGTGGCAGCCGTGTTCGGAACGATCGAGGTCGGGTTCTGGGAACTCGACAAATGGTTCGTCCAGGCCTTTGTGCCCGAGGGCGGCCGCCTGCTCAAGCAGCAGGCTACTATTTATCTGGACCTCAAAACTCAAGCATATATATCTGCTGTGGAGAGCACGGCTGATGATGAGGCCCGAAAGGCAGCTATTGATGACCTGTTTCCAGCAGACTTGGACCAGAAGCTCCGCGAGATGTTCGGCGACAGGGCCATGCTTGCCCCGTCTGAGCGCGACTTTGTTGAGAAGTGCAAGCGTCGCCGCGAGAACATCGAGGCCGAGGATGCTAAGGATCTCTCGTCCAAGTACCACTGGGTCCCGTTTCTCCGCGAGCTCAGTGACTACGTACAGAAGAACCACTATACGCTGCTTCCACCACGACAGAAGTTTCTTTCTGGCGCCGAGCACATCGCTTCCGGCTCGGCCGCGGGCCAGTCGCATGTTCCTCATGCTGGAGCCTCAACCGCCCGCGCTGCCCCTGCTCGCCGGGCCGTGCCTGGGGCTACCGCTGTAGCCTCCGCTACGCCTGGCACAGCAAGACCGGCCTCGGCGTCTAGAAGGACTAGCTCGCCAAGACCGGCTGTTTCGCGCGCCGCGCCGCAGCCTGCAACTGCGGCTGTTGCTTCTGACGCTGCGCCATTTGCATCACACGACACCGGACCCAAGACTGAGCTTCAGGAATCGCTTGCACCTTCTCAAACTAATAACGGCGAGCAGCAGTCCAGAAGGTCATCTGTGGAAGCCCCGCCGCAGCCCGCCCAGGCCTCCAGCCAGCCCGAGAACGCGTCAGCAGTTGCTGGGTCAGATGGACCCGACGCGCAGCAGCAGACTGGCGCGCAACAGCAGCAACCTCAACCAGCCGGCGCCTCAACGGAACAGGACCAAACGGGATTGCCTCCTGTCGGACATCCTATGTTCCCGCCGCTGCCGAAGCAGGTGTTACCTCCGCCCGGTGTACTAGGCGGCGATTCGCAAGAGCGATCTTCTGAAAGGATTCGCAGGCCGGGTCCTCGCTCTGCCACAGAGGCGCCGCTTGTTGATGGACCTACTGATACATTGGCCGCTTATGAAGCCGCCAGAGCTAGTGCTGAAGGAACAGACGCTGTACGCCCCAGAGCGTCCATGTTCACTACGCGCCGCACATGGACTAAGGAAGAGGAAGAGGCGCTCATGAAGGGTATGGACCGCGTACAAGGACCTTACTGGGCACAGATTCTCGAGTTATATGGACCGGGAGGTAAGATTAGTGAGGTGCTTAAGGACAGATCGCAGGTCCAGTTAAAGGACAAAGCAAGGAACCTGAAAATGTTTTTCGTGCGTCTTGGTTTGCCCATTCCCGCAGTTTTCCAGTATGTTACTGGTGATTATGAAACGAGAAAGAGCTCAGGCAAGCGTATACGCGAGCGTAAACAAAAGCCTGTACAGGGTCAGAGCACTGGCGTGGCATCTGCAGCTGTGGCGCCTTCACCTACACAACCCGCAGCAGCAGCGCCAACTAATGCAGGGGCCGCTGCTGGAAACGGCTCTGTTCAGCCTGCTCCCTCTCATACTGGGGGCCAGCAGCAGCCTCCTCAAGGCTCCAACACCACTCTGCCTCTACAGACGCACTCCGCGACCGCAAGCTCTACGTCACTGCAGAGTAACGCACCTGCGCAACAGGAGCCGATGCAGTCTCAGCCGCCACAGCCACAGCCGCCGCCGTCCCAGCATCAGCAGTCGCTAGAGTCGCAACAACCACAGCAGCAACCGCAGCAACCGCAACCGCAGCAGCAGCAGCAGCAGCAACAGCAGCAGCAGCAGCAGCAGCCTCAGGTTGAGGCTACAAATACGCAGCGGGCTGATGATGGCAAGCAAATCCTACCACCTAGCGAACACCCCCAGGGTAATAATAGTGGCACGGATAACGCGAGCGCTCCGCAGCCACATAAGGACACTGAGCAGATGCCGACAGCACAGGCGGGCTCAGAACCGCAGCCGAGTGAGGGCTCGGATAAGGCTCCGACCACTGCTGAGGGTGAAATCCGCGTCGAAGTGCATGAAGTACACCAGGCGGAAAAGACTAACGACTTTGGCAACCTCTTTTCCGAAGGTGACGACAAGGAAGAAGATCTGAACAGTCTTCTGACTCGTGTTGGCGAGTTCGTTGACAACCATTGACTTATGTCTATTGTAATTTAGTATTTTATTGTTATGATCTATTCAGACTCCAGTCTCTCAGGTATTCCCCGGACAATGATGACAATACCTCCTTTCCCGACATTCCGAATGCCGCTGCGGCCGAGTTTCCTGTTCCTTGGGTTGTTATAGCCTAAAATGTACTTACACTGCACGGACCGCTAGGATCGCACGTGCTCTGCAGGAGCATGGCTGGCTGTCCATGTCGAAAAGTGAACGCGCTGAATAATACACCAGCCATCATCGTTGATCAATATGTAGTTCTACTAAATGTAAACGACTATTCGGAAGTCTTCCCAGGTTCTAGCTAGCCAGCAGTGTTCGAAGAGCATACTTATCTGTAGTGAATGGTACTAGGTTTGTGGAAATTCAACTGACCGTGCGTTTGCGAAACATCTATGATGTACGGCGCAGCGGTATCAAGGTCTAGGGTATTTCTTAATCAGGCAACTGCGTCCAGCATCTTACTTTTAAGGAGGTGACCTAACCTGAGCGTAACATAAGAACGAGCGGCTATAGTGATGATTGCCGCTGTATACAGTATACCAGCAGCCAATTCCTCCGAGGAACGAGCAGTACCTTTAATTCCCGAGTATAATGCGAAGCAAAATTATAACCCGGAGAATCTCGCCCATCAAAGCGCCGTTCCACATAAATGGAAAAGGCTGGGGTTCGTGCGAAGCGAGGTGACCTAGCCCTCATCATGCATACGGTGGTTCGATCTATATAAACCGCCGGGAGTCGAGGGCAACACGATCAGCTGTTGCTGTCTCTCCCTTCCTTTCGTTAGCAGTTTGTACGATGCGTCTCTCTTTCGCAGCACTGCTCGCAGCAGTCGAAGGCCGCATTGTAACTATCCAACAGGTTACAACCGCCGCCCCTTCGACTATCACCGCCACTCCTTCCGTTGCCGTTGTCACAGACCATGCAACTGCATATGAGTCTGAGACCATCTTCAAGGCGTCGACGATTGTTACGACCATCCCAACCGGAACTGTCAACACGCAGCCGGTGAGCTCTAAGGAGCCGCCGGTCTCTCAAACTGACACGTACTCCACGAGCGAGCTGTCTGCCACTGCGGACCCAGCCTCGTACACCAACGGGTTCACCATTGTGTCTCCGCCGGCCTCGCGCGTCTCGTCCTCTGAGACTCCATCCGGAACAGGATCCTCCTCGGCTGTTCAGAGCACCTCCAGCTCCACCCAAGCTCCGGCAAACGGCATTGCGGGCGGCAGCTCGAGCAGCAGTGTCTCTAGCGCGTCCAGCAGCGGCGCCTCGAGCAGCGTCACCACGTCGAGCTCGGAGCCCTGGGCCGCGACGTCGTCGTCGTCGTCGTCTTCTTCTTCTTCTGCAGCCAGCACCTCCTCCAGCACCTCCGCTGTGGCCACTTCTGCCGCAACGAGCTCCATCTCTAGCGCTGCGCCTGTGGCCTCCGCGTCTGCCGTCGGCAGTAAGTCGAACTACAACGGTCCTATTTTCAGCCCCGTCGACACGTCTGAGCCGCTGAGTATGTTCAAGAGGGAGCCGATTCCTCTCCAACTCAAGGGCGTTGACGACTCGAGCGAGATCGTCCAGACCAACAAGTTCTACGATAACTTCCTGCTGAACAACCAGGACCTCACGGCTTTCGCACAGCCTTACGGAGTCTTCTACTCCGCTGACAAGAGCTACTACGGCCTGGCGATCTCGTACACCAACGCTAGCCAGCGCGTGTTCGGACCGAACCCGGACGCCAACCCGGTCGAGTACTACACGAACCCCGTCGGCCTCATGTCGCTTGTGCTTTCGGCCAAGGAGTTCACTAACTGGAATGTTAACAAGCCGCAGGTTGACGCCATGGGCCCCTTTAGCGCCAACGTGACGCTCACTACACAGAACAGCTGGCCTAACCAGGCGGTTACGATTCCGGTTGTGCAAGGTATGGGCTTTGTCACGGCCGTATACGATGGCTACACGCCGCGCCTGTTTTCACAGCTTGGAATTGACCAGATTGTGAAGGTGAAGAGCGACAACTGCGAGGCCGGTCTGCAGAAGTACGCTGTCACGCTTATGAACGGCGTGCAGTGGAACGTGTATGTCAACGGCCCTGATGACTTCGAATTCAAGGCTGTCAGCGACTACGAGGTCATGGGCAACGTAGCTGCTTCTGGTGCCGACTCCATTGTCGTTCAGGTCGGCGTGGTGCCGAGCAATGAGGACTCGATCGACAGGGCTGCGGGTGCGTTCCCGGTCGGCGCGCACATTGATGGTGAGGTTGGTGGCTCGTCTGCTACCTACCGCATCTCGTACGATGTGCGCGGCAAGTCTACGTCGGGCACGACGCTGCTTTACGCCCTGCCCCACCACGTTGCGTCCTTCAGCGGTGCTACGCAGCCCAAGGTGATCTCGGACCTCACTGTGTACTCTACCGACAAGGGATACCTGACAGGTGTTCTGGGCAACGAGCTCGAGATGGTGGAGGACCTGACTGGCTCGCCGGACTGGCTGCCGACAAACTCGTCGGAAGTCAGCGCTGACACGCTGAAGCTGCTGGCCACCGTTCTGAACAGCGAGCTGTCTGAGGATATCAAGGGCCAGGTGGACACAACGTCCACTTACACGGCCGGCAAGGCGTTTGACAAGTTTGCCTACATTGCTCTGGTCGCGAAGCTGATCCTGGGCAACGACGCCGTCGCCAAGCAGGGTCTCGACAAGCTGAAGGAGGCGCTCTCGCCCTGGCTGAGCAACACGCAGCCCACGCCTTTCATCTACGACACGCTGTGCAAGGGTGTCACGTCTTCGGCTGCGAACCAGCCCGGCGGCCAGGCCATGGACGACTTTGGCGCGCCCTTCTACAACGACCACCACTTCCACTACGGTTACTACGTTCACACTGCGGCTGTCATTGGCCTGCTTGACAACGAGGTTGGCGACGGCACTTGGGTGCAGCAGAACAAGGACTGGGTGAACTCGCTTGTGCGCGATGTGGCCAACCCATCCTCTGACGACCCGTACTTCCCCGTATCTCGCATGTTCGACTTCTTCTCGGGCCACTCGTGGGCTCACGGTATGTTCGAGAGTGGCGACGGTAAGGACGAGGAGAGCACGTCTGAGGACTACAACTTCGCGTACGGCATGAAGCTGTGGGGCCGTGTGCTCGGTGACCAGCAGATGGAGGCGCGCGGCGACCTAATGCTTGCGATTCTGAAGCGGTCGCTGAACAGCTACTTCCTGTTCAAGGACGATAACACCATCCAGCCCAGCAACATCATTGCCAACCGCGTGGCTGGAATCACCTTCGAGAACAAGCTCGACCACACGACATACTTCGGCACGAACCTGGAGTACATCCAGGGTATCCAGATGCTGCCGCTCACGCCTGCGTCGGTGCTCATCCGCGAGCGGGAGTTCGTGCAGCAGGAGTGGGACTCGCTGCTGGCGAACATTGTTGGTGGCCTCGACTCCGGCTGGGCCGGCATTCTGCGAGCCAACCAAGCCCTCATTGACCCCAAGACTTCCTACGAATTCTTCGCATCGAACAACTTCAAAACAGAGTATCTTGATGGCGGGGCATCGAGAACTTGGTACCTTGCATTTGCCGCGCTCCTGGGCGGCAACCCGAACTAGCTCGCCGGCTAGTTTGTCAACCTTATAACCTATTTATAAACACACTTGTACTATATAACTATCTTATGCTTCGATGATGTTAACTGAACACACACACCTAGCTTCGGTGTCTTCAGTTGAATGCTTAATGCGGGCGCGGTCCTAATGCGGGCGCGGTCCTAATGCGACGGAGTTTTGAGCTCCGCGATCGACTCGTCCTCCTCTCCGGATGAAAAGTCCACCTCGAGGTCCGGGAAGTCGTCCATAGATACGGCTTCTTGTGTCTTGGGCGGAGGCGGCGGGTACATGGCAGCAAGAGCCTCGAAATATGCCGTGGTGTACTCGTCCAGCGACGGCTCCTTCGGGGCAGTGACGAAGTCCAGCTCTAAAGTGCCGAGGTCCTTGGGAATCTGCGGGCGCGGATAAAGCGCTCTGCTGCGGCTGTGGGTGCGTCGCGCAGCGAGGTTCGTCAGAGGGGTCGAAACGCCCGCGTTGTTACTCTCATCCTCTGTGTCATCGTCCCCGCTGCCTTCCTCCATGACGGTGAGCCGCGGTTTCTTGACTCCGGCGGCATGGTTTGGCAGATTTCCGAGCGAATTCGCCCTTGTGGCCCGCAGCTCGCTGGGGAGCCTTGCTACGTTACGCTCCGCAGCGCGCTCGTTAAGCTGTCGTTTTTCGACTTTGCACGGCGAATTGAAGCTCTGCTGCCGCGCGTTTGCCGGCTTTGGCGCCAGCGCGCGACGGGAGCCCATGCTTTCGGACTTCGCCGCAGGCTTCGCGCCATTGCGATTGGCTTCCGCAAACGCGCTCGGCAGAATGCCGGAAAACTCCACCGAGTTCTCCCTCGCCGCGGAGCCCATGAAACGCTTGCTGGTGCTTTAAACTAGTGCGGTAAGTGCGCCAGGCAGGTTGAGAGTGTTCGTTGAGTGTGGGAGCACACATACACAAACACCGCTTATGTCATGGGGTTAGGGCCACTATGTGGTGCTCGAGGCCGCGTTTGCCGTAGCAGCGGTGCTGGCGCTCTAAAACTCAACAAAGTATATTAAACTCTACAAAAATATATTTGTTTCTGTTTGAAGTGGCGCGCTTCACCTGTTCAACCCGTGGTGTGCTTGTTAGACTAGCTGCACAAGCTGAGATGTGCGCCTTGATTACGGCTCATGTTTGTCGTCGTTCGCTTGAAAACTTGGAGCAATTTCGGGCTGACGACTACGACATTTTCCTTGCTTTTATTGAAAATATAGTCTACAGGGGTTTCACTAGCCCGCGCCGTTCATTTCTCGGGCGCGCGGGTCTCCGGACTCGCTTGCTGCGTGGACCCAGAGCTTTTCGCTATCGATGCTCTACGCGAGCCCAAACCTGCGCACCGAAGATCCGAACGCCCGATGACGTAGATGTTTCAGATCTCTCCTGTCCTGCCCATGTGCGGCCGACGCGTCCCCATGCACGGGCGCTCTGGCTCGTTACGTGACGCGTAATTAAGGGTATGGGCAAAAGCGAGTGCGGGTTCTCCGTGTCGAGCCACGGCCATTCAGGCGTGAAGCATCTGCAGTGGCCCGGGCCCACACCGCGGCCCGGATCGCTATCGTCCCCGGCCCCTTTACACAATCGTCGTCGCGTCGAAAGCGATAAGAGGAGGCCTCCACAATTATATCACGGGTTAGGGGTTACTTGCATGAGCACCTGACGACTTACCCGTTTCAACGGCAAGTAATATAACCGCGCGCACCTCCACACGCGTTTGTGTCACTTTCGCATAGACTTTCCACCCACAGGACCCGGGGATGTTTGACCGAACCAAGGAAGTGCAGGGGCTTGAGGAGCAGCTGCGCGTCATGTCTCAGGTTGCCGCCGAGGCGATTGAGCGCGCGAACCGGCTTGAGGCCGAGCTCGCGATGTGCCGGCGAGCCCAGAGAATATCGTCGAGCACGTCGAGCTCATCTGCGTCGTCTCAACTGAGCGTCAGCTCGACGCCTGAGGAGCGGCTGCACACTTTGGAATACGCGCTCGACGCGATTCAGCGCGCCCGCGGCGAGCTGGCCCAGCCATACAACTACCAGTACTGATTGATGCTTGGCTTCGCGCGCCAGCACACCAAAAGCGCACCAAAAGCTCTATTTATTTATTCTCTCTAATTCTAATTCGATACTTCTGATACCTTCACGAAACCCCACCTATAGTCTCTCTAGACGCCATTCTGCTACAGGACACTCTAATACAGTATTTTAGACTACAGGGCCAGAATTTTATACTACATGGCCAATGACCTGAACGCCGCGGATGCAGAGATCGCTGAACCCCGATAGCCGCAGAATTACCTGTGTCACATTATTTGCGTCGATCAAACCAAAACCAAAACCCTCGCTCGAAACGGTGTGGCCCAAGCGTTCAATGCCGCCGCTCGCGAGGATCGAATATGCATCAAAATTGAACGGCTCGCTTGCGGCGGCGAAGGTAAACCTCACCTCCTGCAGGTTGGCCGCGTGTCCCAGCCCGATCCCGATTGCTGCCTCGCCATGAACGGGCCAACACTCGGCCGTTGGCGCGCGCAGCATGCAGTCGTGGTCTACTCGGAAGCTCTGGCTCCATCGCCACCACGCGGACGACGCCGGTGGAGTCGTGTAGCCAGTGAGAATGTGCGCGCCCTCGGAGAGAAGGGCGAGGTTTTTCGGCTGTGGAGTCTGCGCCTCGATCGGAAGGGGGCTGATGTCGGGTTCTGGCTGCCATTCGGTGTCTTGCGGGGCTGGATCGACGGTTGAAGCTGGTATTGGACCGCTGGCGTGGTGCTCCCTGAGCGCGTACGACTCAACAAGCTCCTGGAGCTCGGCAACCTTGCTTTCGAGCACCGCCGTGGCCTGCTGAGCTTGCAGGCTTTGGTGTCTAAACAGAAGCGCCAGCAACGCGCCAATGCAGACGATGAATACAAGCACGAGTAGACTGCCAGCGCCGTTTCCTGCGTTCTTCTCTTCTGCCGCAACACGTCTGGAGGCCGTACCATCTAATGCTGGCGATGTTGACCGCGGCAACTCACCAGCTGGTGCCGGCTGAGCATTTCCCGTCCGGCGGCTGCGTATTTGCGGAGGGCTCGGCAAATTAGTCTCAGAATCGCCGGCCCCAGCAGGCGCGCCGCGACCCAGCTCGGCCTTTTCGCGCTGCGCGAAGCCCGCCTGGCTACGGACGGTGGGTTGGACCGGAATACGCGGCTGCAGAGCTTGCCCGCGTGCAGCAGGACGCTCAGCGGGCGACCGTTGAGACCGCTCGTGCACACCTGGCTGACCCAATCTCGGCCCGTCCAAGCGCGGCTCCTGCAAACCTGGCCGCTGCAAAGCACCAGGGCCTAGACCGTGCTGCTGTACGCCCTCCGACAGCGATTCTGGCTGCGGCGCTCTCAGATCGGGCGGTTTTTCGGCGGATCTGGGCACGCCGCTCGGTCTGAACCCGCTCAACATGGGCTCGCGCCGCGGAAGCTGAGGCGCATTAAGCGGCGAGAGGTCGTTGCGGAACGACGGCGCAACGCGCAGCCGTGGCAGAGCCTCTGGCGTGAGTTCCGTGGCGCTGGGGCTCCCGCGGCTCGCGACAGATCGCGCTTGAGGAGCTCGAGAGCGCCGGTCCGGCCATGCCGGAGCCGCAGAGTCGCGCGGGCGCTCGTGCTGCGGCCCGGAGCTCCGGAACGGGGCCCGGGACTCTGCCGTTAGCTTGCTGTACTCGGCATGCTCGCGAGGGGGCCGCGGAAGCGTCGCGTCGTCTCCGGAGTGGTCGTCCGTCGCGAATTCGCTGAGGGACGAGGCGCCTCTGTGCGAGGAGACGTCGCGCGGGGTGCGCGACGGGTCGTCCGGGCGCGGCGCGGCTGCGAATTGGCCGAAATAACGCGTCACGGCGTCGTCTACGGATGGTTTATCAGCGCGTTCCTGCATGCTTTCCTCGTAGGAGCTGTTCAGCTCGTCGACCAGGCTATCGGGGAAATCATCTCCGGGCACAAATAGATTGTTGATATCCATTCCATTTTCCTATAATTCTATGCTCGACAGTCCCCGGTGCTGCAACGCGACTAAGGCTGCTTCGGCGCCCGGGGAATAGGGCAGCCTCGAGTTCGGAATCAGGCTGCAGGCAGACGCGTCGACACAGACTAAGAGCCACGCGCCCCGTCCGGAACGGGTATTCTCGAGGAAAGGGTCGCCGGATCCACTGCTGCAAAGCACGCGCGGGTGGCTTCTTTCCGGCTCATTGGCCCTGCGCAGTAGCATGAAACGCGTCACGGACTACTTCAGCGCGACGCCCGCCAAGAAGGCCGCAACGGGAGCCATGGCGGCCGCGGGCGCCGCAACAATCGCGCGATCGGTTTCGACCGCGCGCGAAGGCAGCTGGAATAAGGACAAGTGGGCCGAGCAACTGCCTGCAGAAACAAAGGAGCTGCTCGAGCTCGAACTCGCCACGCTCGATCCGTCCTGGCTCGAGGTCCTGCACTCGGAGCTCACGAAGCCGTACTTTCTGAACTTGAAGCGCTTCATCAAGTCGCAGAAGGACGCCAAGGTCAAGGTGTTCCCGCCCGAGCAGGACATCTACTCGTGGTCCCGGCTCACGCCGCTTCACAACGTCAAGGTGCTTATTCTCGGGCAGGACCCGTATCACAACGTTGGCCAGGCGCACGGCCTAGCATTCTCGGTGCGCCCGCCAACAAAGGCGCCGCCATCACTCGTGAACATCTACAAAGAGCTCAAATCGTGCTACCCAGAGACGTTTGAAATCCCGTCCCATGGCTCGCTGCTGAAATGGGCAAAACAGGGCGTTCTCATGCTCAATGCCTGCCTCACCGTCGAGGCGCACAAGGCAAACTCCCACGCAAACAGGGGCTGGGAGCAGTTCACGGAGGAGGTCATCAAGGCGGCTCTCAAGCACAATCCTCATGTTGTCGTCATGGCCTGGGGCTCTCCCGCGGCAAAACGAGTAGACCGCGCAAGTCCCGGGAGCCAGCATCTTGTCCTCAAGAGCGTGCACCCGTCGCCGCTGAGTGCGTCGCGCGGCTGGTTCGGCACACAGCACTTTGCCAAGGCCAACACCTGGCTAGAGAAAGAGGGAATCGCAGCAATTGACTGGCATCTTCTTCCCAAGAAGCAGGTTGTGCGCCCGACAGAGGACGCGGAGCAGAAGACTGAGAAGAAGGAAAAGGAGGAGGGAATTGTTGTGGAGCGAGCGCATGCTGTGCCGACTACTCAGGATGGCACAACCATAAAGACATAGCGTCGCACGATGATAACGGTTTACAGGAGCCAGGTTATATATGAGTACAATCTAGCGTTCTAGCACCATAAAGCTGATAAATGTATCGCAGCTCGCCACGCGGGTCTTGTACGCAGTTCAGATATGTTTTGACATGACCAGGACCCGGCCCTGCCGCCGCCAGTCCTCATTGAAAAAGCCGTTGAAGAAGCTCGCTTCGACCGCATATCCAAGCCCGCTCATGAGTTCGTGCAAGGGCTCGAACACCACTACAGTAGATGCGAGTTTCGACGGGTTCTCCTCAAGGAAGCGGGCCGGGTTCAAGTAGAACCGGTCGGCCTCGTCCACATAGCCTATGCTGCTAATGTTCCAAGGCGGGTCGCAGGTCAGGAACTGCGGCTCGAAGGCTCGGTCATGAGGCCGCTGGAAATGTGAATGCCACGGCGTGGAGTGGCACGGCATGAGAAAGCTCACATCGCGGATCGCGGGGTTGCCGCCAATGTAGTCGACCACTGACACGACTCCTCGCTGGTGAACTGAACCCAGGTAAACGCCAACGACCACGTTAACGGCCACGGCAGCAACCTTAAGCAGCCTGGGCGAGCGCTTCCAGCCCTGGACCACGGCGATATGTAGCAGTGGCAGAAGGAAGTAGATGAAGCGGAACTCTTTGTGGGCAATCAGGGAGAAGACGCCAAGATTCAGAGCTATGATCTGGCCCACGAAAGTAGGTGTGGACCGCAGTCCCAAAACAGCTATGGGCAGGTAGCCCAAGAGAAGGAACGGCACTGCTTGGCTCAGGTACCAGTGCCACGGCAGCACACCATAGATTTCGCTGACACGAGAGCCAAAGTTGTGACGCACAAACTCGAGATAAGGCACGACGACGCGGCCGTAGTATCGTATGTCCAAAGCAAGTATCGCCAGCTGCGCTAGCCCGCCTACAGCAACACTCATGAGAACCACGGTAATAAATCCCTTAAGACCCCTGGCCTGCAGGAGCCTGCGGAGTCCCATGTGCGCCCACAAAATCGCGTTGCTTGGCCGCAGCGCCACGGTGATATGGGCGAGAACCTGGGAACACAGCCATGCCCCCACGTTTTGAGAAAGCGAGTAGTACAGGGCCACTGTGACAAGCACCATCTCAAGCGTGTTACTGAACGGGCGCGTTGAGCAATACCAATTGAACATAGAGCCAAGGGAAACGAGCCAGGCCAGCCCGCCGCTGGATTCTCCCCCTAGCAGCCTTTCGGAAAGCAGCGCAGTATATAGGTCGGCCAATGCGGCAAGGACAGCCATTAACACCTTCCCCAGGACCAGATGATTTATGCGCAATGCCTGTGCAGCCTTTATTATGAACGCAAAGCACCGAGGAACAATGGAAGTGCGAATCGCAGCCTGCCACTCCCAGGACTGGAAGCCGACTCCGTAGACGTCGAGATACGCCGGCTCCCAAGCTTGGAAGTACTCGTCCGGCTGGAAAAAAGCGGTCACGGCAAATGCATTCACGAGCCGGAACAAAAAGCTGAGAATAAACACGCCCGCTTTCTTCCTTGGATCCGTCTGCAGGGAGCCCTTCAGCCGTTGGCTCAGAGAGCTGCCTAGCCTGGTGAGGATGCACGTCATTTGGGCGCGCCGACTTTGCAAAAGCGCCTAGTTCAGGGCCTTAGGTCGGACGCTCCAAATGGCGACGCGCCGGAACACGTGCCCTACTTCTCCACATGTTCGCACGGGGTGAAATATTTAGGCGGTGGAACAAACTAAGCTAGCACTGGAAAGACGTTGCGGGCAGTTCGAAAATCTAATCTAGTTAATTGCATTGAATGACTGGGTCCATCTTCCGCTCGGAGCTTACTTCTCTGCATCTTCGCACCGCGCGAAGTAGTTAGGCGCTGGAACAAACTAAGCTAAGATTGGAAATAGGTTGTATTCAGCTCCAGAACCTGATTTAGCTTATTGAATTGAGCATCCGGGTCATCTTCCGAGCTCGTCCTGGAGCTTCTTGCGCTTGTCCTCACTCAAACTCAGCTGCATTGTGAGCGCGAGAATCTCGTCGTGGAGCCCCTTCACGGCGTGCGTCTTCATGTATTGTTCCTCTGCAAACAGCCTGGCCCGCTCTTGCGCGTGCTCGAGCTGGCGCCGCGTGACGGTAAGCTGCATCTCGAGCTCCTGACGCTTTGCGGTCAGCGCCTCGATAGCGTCCCTTTGTGAGTCGAGCTGTGCTGCGTCGGAGTGTTCTGCGTCGGCAAGGGCGGCGCGATGGCTGGCTATTTCGAACGGGGCGAAATACGGCAGCAGCGCCTGCTCGACCTCGTCGCGCCGCTCCAATGCGGTCGCCACTTGCTCCTTCCAGCTCATTATGTACTTTGGGTCCCTTTTAGGACGCCTGCTGGTGCTGTGGAGCGTCCTGTTGCCCCCGGAAATCAGCCTCCACACAAGCAGGCCCTGGTGGTACGAGTCTTAGTCAAGCCATCATATATGCACATACAAATTCAGCTGCATTTAGAAGTCGGCGCCCAAAGGTCGGTGGTGCAGAGCTTTTTGCGAGCGGTTTTATTCTGCATCTCGTAAGGACCGCAGGCTCTGTGCAGAATAAAATTTCTATCTCGTTTTGGCATTACCGGCGTCCATGTTTCGCGGCCCTTTTAGTGCATGTGCATGGGCTCGGACACGCACGAGCCACGGCCGCCTCGCGCCGCTGAGCCGGAGATGGTTTGCATCGAAGCTCCATCCCTCGGTGCGGGCCCGTGTCTCGAGCCTCCAGGACGAGTACAACCGCGTGAGCGAGGAGATCACGTCGAACTACACGAACGAGGCGGCGATCAAGCTGGCGCGGCTGCAGCCGATTGTGAACAAGTTCGAGGAGTTCACGAAGGCTGAGGGCGAGGTGGGCGAGCTGGAGGAGCTTGCGCGGGACCCGCAGCTCGGGAAGGAGGCGATGAGCGAGCTCGAAACCACGCGCGCGGCCATCGACCGCCTCAGCGAGGAGCTGAAAACAGCGCTGATTCCGCCGCACCCGTTCGCAGACAAGGCGTGTCTCATTGAGATCAGGCCCGGCATCGGGGGCTCCGAGGCGACGCTGTTTGCGGCGGACCTCATGCACATGTACCAGAACTACTGTCTCAAGCGGAAGTGGGCGTGCGAAGTCATGGCCTGCCACGAGACGCCGAACGGCGGCATCACCGAGGCGATGCTGAACGTGAAGGAGCTGGGCAGCTACGCGACGTTCCAGTACGAGGGCGGCGTGCACCGCGTGCAGCGAGTGCCTGAGACAGAGACGAAGGGCCGTGTGCACACGTCGACGGCAGCCGTGGTGGTGCTGCCCGACCTTGGGGAGACGCTCGAGGAGGCCGTGATCAACCCGGACGACATCCGCGTGGACGTCATGCGCGCGAGCGGCAGCGGCGGGCAGCATGTGAATACGACAGAGTCGGCGGTGCGCATCATGCACATTCCCACCAACATCATTGTGACGTGCCAGGACGAGCGGTCGCAGCACCGGAACAAGGCGAAGGCGCTGCGCGTGCTGCAGGCGCGGCTGGCCGAGATCGACCGGCAGAACAAGCAGCGGCAGAACCGCGAGGACCGGCTCAGCCAGGTGTCGAGCGCCGACCGCTCCGACAAGATCCGCACGTACAACTATCCGCAGAACCGGGTCTCGGACCACCGCTCGGGCATCACGAGCCACCACCTCGACGAGTTCATGGCCGGCAACGAGCAGCGCTTTGAGGAGGTGGTCGAGTCCGTGGACCAAACCATCCGGGCCGAGACGGTGAAGCTGCAGGGCCTCGAGTGAGCCGCAAAGCCTCGAGCGAGCTGCAGAGCCTCGAGTGAACCGCAAAGCTTCGAGTGAGCCGAAAAGCTTCGAGCGAGCTGTAGAGCCTCGAGTGAGCTGCACAACCTAGAATGGGTCAAAAGGTTGAGTGAGCGGGCTCGCATGTACATACACCTGAAAAGTCTAGTTGCTCATACACAAACAAACGCAAACCTGCATACACTAAAAGAGTTTTGGCATAACAGCGCACCATCGCGGTCATCACTGTGCGTAGGAAAAATGCGCGGATCCTCGCTCATACACGCACACAAACGCACGCATTTGCCCATGCAGACGCTTTCCGCCATGCGTAATGCACTACGAGCACTAAGGGGCGTCTGCGCGCCGCGTCGAGTGCTCGAACGGGTAAAAATGTTTGAATGAATAACAAAAGCGGGCCCATCAACCACGCGGCAGCCACGCGCCAGCGAATGGCAGGCAGCCAATGGCAAGCAAACGCTTAGCAAATGGCGGGCAGCCGCCTAGCAAGGCCGGCATATGCAGACGAGGGCCCGGCGCTCAGTATTTAATGTAAACTGCGCGGTATTTATCGCAGGGCCCGCGGCAGTGCTGTGCTGCGCTATGCTGCGCTATGCTGCGCACTATGTGCCGAGCTCGGTATATCGTACATAGGATAGATCATTACCAACGTACTTTATGTGGCCTTAACAGCCGGCGCACGTTCCGCGCACCGGTGCGCATTGGTGCCCAATGGCGCACGGTGCAGTAGGCGGTGCCCCTGCCCTGGCACAAGCACCGTCTGGCATAAGCACCGCGTAGCATAAACACCGCCTGGCTTGAGCAGCGCGCCAGGCGATAGTTGTAGTGGCTCGCCTCGCTGCTGCAGCAGGGCCGTTCACCAACTTAGCCGCTTGGCCAGCTCCTGTCGCGGCCCACGGCTTCACGTGACTCTCCCGCTTATCGGCATTGGCGCCCCGCCGCAAGCGAGGTAGGCTGCGCTGCAGCATGAGTACTGCGAGCAAGGAGGAGAGCGTGGCCGACGGCGTGGCCGACGGCGTGAACCACAGTGCGAGCCACAGTGCGAGCGACGGCGCGAGCGACGCGGGGACGGTCAATGCGCCCGAGCAGTACAATTTCCAGAACTGGCGCGCGTTCCTGCGCGACGCGCTCGCGTACCACGCGGCGCAGCACCCGGACAAGCCGCTCGTCGCGGACCGCATTGCCACGCTGCGTCGGTTCATGTCGGACGACGTCGTCCAGCTCCTCGGCAGCTTTGTGCACGACCACCCGCGCTACCACACAACGCACGGTTGGGACCGCTGGGTGGCCGACGTCGAGGCGCGGCTGCGCACGAACGACAAGTCCCTGCGTGAGCTTGCGACGGCGTCCGTGTGGCTCAACAAGTTCCGGCGGAAGCAGTGCACGCAGCCGGGGCTGTGGCGGGCGCTCGACCGGCTCGTCGAGGCCGGCGAGCTCACATCGGTCGAGCAGCGCGAGCTGTTCTGGAACGCGCAGTCGTGGGATGCGCAGGAGGCGCTGGCCCGCGAGTGCGCGTACTTCGACCCGGGCCACGCCGTGTGGCACGACGTGGACACGGCCGCCGACGCCGAGCAGCGGCTCGCGCGCGCAATGGAGCTCGCCGCGGCGCGCGAGGAGTCTGCGAATGTCACGGGCCTCGCATACGTGGCGGGCGGTTTTTTGATGCTGATGCTCGGCATCCTGATCCTTTGCATAGTGAAAGCACGCCAGTATGGGGATGACGCAGGGCCCTTCACGGTCCTTGGGTTAGTTTTTTCGGGGATAGGCTCTCTGATGACCATCGTTATCATGCCCGTGTTGATATGCAACGCGCGCCAGCGGCGAGCGGATCTCGACGCTTTGCCAGCATGACTAGTGTAATCTATTTATTTCAGCTTATCGACGATACCAACACTAAACTGAGCGGCACGCCTCGCATTATTATGCAGGCTGCCACACCTAGCGACTCGAGCACCGCTGGCTGAGAGCCGCTCTACTATGTACAATGAGCCCGCCGCGGAGAAGCACAATGCTGCAACGCGCTGCATTCTTAGCGGTCCCTCGTGGCAGCACCATATGCATGGCCTGCATGGCACGTGCGTGTGATACTGCTTCATGCTCAACCTGTTCGGAAGTTACGCCACGTTCTCAATAACAAAAGCCGATTCTCAAAACGTGCAGCTCGGATTGCAATGCCGCACGCGCATAAGAGCCGATACGCCCCCGGCAATCCAGCCAATGACCTACCCTGGGCCGACCCTGGCCTGCTCTTTGTGCCCCGACCCACGCTTTGCTTACTGCAGCGGCCCGACATCGTATTCGAGTTGCACGCGCTCCCAGCGGAGGCTTTGTGACAGCGACAATCAAGTACCGGCGCGTAATTAGCCGCGTAATTAGGCGCGTATCTAGACAGCGGCAGGCAGCAACACGGCGGCATTCGGCACGCACGGCACATGGACCGGTTTGCCCACGAGGTGCTTGAGCCGAAGGTCTGGCTCACGAGCTCGAAAACAGACAGCCTTGTTGACGCCCAAAACGAGCTCGTGGTGTGCATCGATGCCCTCGAGGACCGGCTGAGTAAAATCGAGCACGCGGCGGAGCCCGTCGACCGCGCCGCGGCAACGCAGCGCCTCGCGCGCCTGCGTCTGCGGCTCCAGGACGTGAACCGCTCGCTGGCGGAGTCGCACGAGCGCCTGCGGGCCGTCGAAAGCCGGCTCAAAGAGTGACGCGCGACGCCGGCTCGCGAGATTTCGTTTGGCCGGCCCAATAAATTATTAAACGAACAAATACATACTTTCGTCTGCTTGCTTCGCCCCGCGCATGGGTGCCCGCGGCCCCGGGCGGGCTTTGCCGCAGTATATTGCCAGCGGCAAATCATCCACGGGCCGATAACTCGACGCATTGGGCGGTGCATGCACGTCGCCGCAACCACGCTCAACGGTTCCTAGCCCTGGGATTCGGCGGCTCGGCCATTCGTTATTACACCACACATCCAACCCCACCCCACACTTGCGCTTCACCAGCCCGAGTGCCGAATCTAGCCGCAATCCGCGCCACAAGTCGCTGTCATGGAGACTATTGAGGTACACTCGAAGGACTTTGTGCTGCGGTGGGTCCACATCTCGCCGGGCAGCAAACTCTCCTGGAAGGTCGTGCCCGCCAAGCGCTCGATCAACTTCGGCGTCTATTCGCGCGGCGGCAATGACATGGACTCCAAGACCATCCTGCAGACGATGTCCGTCACGGCAGGCACCATCACGCAGCGCCTTGAGGCCGCGGGCTGCATTCCGCTCGCCTACAACGGGCTCGTGCGTGTCGAAGCAAAGGACGCGCTCGAGGGCGCCGCGCACGTCGAGCACGGCCACATGATTGCGTTCGTGTTCGACAACACGTTCTCAAAGAGCTACTCCAAGCATGTCGAGCTCGCGTTCAACATCGAGGATGTGCGGCCTCACGCCGGCCGCGGCGGCGACCCCGCCGCCGCCGCCGCCACGGCAGCCCTCTACTACGACGGAAACAACTCGAGCTCCACAAAACTCGACGAAAGCACGGGCCTGCCCGCCCGCAAGCCCGCTGAGAGCCCTGCGCTGAGCCAGCAGCAGCAGTTTCCGTCCATTGAGCACGGCCAGGGGCCGCCCGCACACCTCTCCGCGGCTAAGCGCGACCGCGCGGGTTCCACCCACAGCAGCGCTGCGAGCGAGGCAACTGACTCCGAGCCCTCGCGCGAGCCCACGCGCGGGCCGTCGCTGCGCCAGCGCCAGAGCACGCTTAGCAGCACGGGCGGCAGCGACAACGAGCTTACGCACTCGCTCGACGGCCGCTACGTGACGGGATCCCTGCAGAAGAAGCGCAGGAAGCAGTTCCAAGGCTTCGCGCGCCGCTACTTCTCGCTCGACAAAAAGATGGGCCTGCTCAACTACTACCTCAACGCGCGCTCCCGTAGCCTGCGCGGCGTCATGCCCATGCGCATTGCCGACCTCACTGCCGACCCAAAGACGCTGCTGCTCACCCTCGACTCGGGCATGGAGAAGTGGACGCTGAAGGCTGGCGACGCTGCTTCCTTCGACGCCTGGAAGCGTGAGTTCGAGGACTTGCGCTCCACTGGTATCCAGGAAACAGATTCGGGCTCCGAAGCCGAATCCGAGCCCGTCGTGTTCTTTGACCAGGGCGTGCCGGGCAAACCATCCGCCAATGAGGCAAGGTATGCAGGGGATGCTCCGGGCGCATCGTCGCTGCAGAGCGGCGCTGAATCCAACGGTGCAAATAACTCTGCGCTCAATGAGCTCAGTGAATACATCAAGACGCTTCCTACCGGGCTCCAGCAAAACCAGCTCGAGTCCATTTACAAGCGGCTTACTACTGGTGGCTCTCCCGACGGTGGTAGCAGCAGCCCCGGCGACCGCACGCCGAGGCCTGCAGCCACAACTCATCCGTCATCTGCAACCATCACAACCTTTAAGCGCGCACAACAGGTCTCGGAATATGGCGGCTCTCACTCCTTCCAGGAGCTCGTGGCGCGATCTAAGCCAGGCTGTGTAGCAGGAGCGATTCTCGGAGGGCTTATCGGCAGCGTTCTCGGCTCGTTCATTGTTCTCGTCACCGTTGTCACTTTAAGCGCAGGCCTTGGCGGTGCCGCATATCTTGTCAAACACCCCGAGTTGCTGCAACATCCGACTGATCATAGCACTGAGCATAGCGCTGCTCCCTACGGCGAGTACGACCACAATGAAAAGTCTACAGAAGCCCTTAGCTCTTCGGAGTCACACCACCGCAGTCTGTCTGAGGACGAAGACGATCTTTCCGGGGATAGCGATGTCGAGGACGACATGCCGACCTCGAAGCAGTCTGTTTCATACGTGCCGCAGAAGCCTAAGCACACAACTAAGTCCGACTCTGCAAGTGCTCGACAGGTGCAACGTGGTCAGGCAGATATGGAATATGAAACCGAGGATCCTGAAGTGGCTGCTGTGTTCCGGAAGATGCAGGAGAAATTCAAGCGCGAACATGAGGAAGACACTAGAGCCGCCGAGACTGCCACGAAAGAAGCTCCTGCATCCCAGGAAATGCCAGGCGCTCAAGCTCGCAGGCCTAGCCTGCCTCAGGAAGGCGTGTCCAGCACTGGTGCCGCCGCTGCAGCATCGGCCGCTCTTTACAAAACAGAGAGTGCCCCCGAGAGCAGTAGCGCAGAGACATCGCTTTATCCTCTGCCGCACAGCAAGGTGAAGCGACGCACGAACATCAAGGGCCCCACACAGCCACCTCCGAGCTTGTTGTCGATGCTTAAGAAGGCTAGAGATCCAGGCCAAATGGTTGCGCCAGTTACGGCGAACGAACCGTTGAGTGGTCTCCAAGCCGTGGCAGAGATATTTGAGAACTCGAGCATGCTCGATGCCGCGTCTCACGCACCACCTGGCTCGCATCTTCGTGTTATGCTTGTTGCTGTCTTCGCAGTGGCTAGACTTTCAGGACTGCGCTGCAAGGAGCGTGCTCTGCGGAAGCCCTTCACGCCCTTACTTGGTGAAACTTACGAAATGGTTCGTGAAGATCGGGGCTTGAGGTTCGTGGCCGAAAAGGTCATGCACAAACCTGAGGTTGTTGCTACGCAAACCGAGTCGCCCAACTGGACAGTGCACTTCACTTCGAGGCCACACACAAAGATGTGGGCTAAGACTGTTCAGATTACTGACGTGGGCCACTTCAATGTGACGTTCCCGGACGGTGAGAGCGTATCGTATATCAATCCTGAGCTCTTCATTCGTAATATTTTGGCAGGAGAACGATACATTGAGCCAAGTGGCACATTCACTGTCGAGTCGTCAGGGAGCTCGCGCAACACGGCCACGGTTGAGTTCAAGTCGAAGGGTATGTTCGGTGGGCGCTCCGAAGAAGTCAAGCTTACTTGCGGTGACCTTGTTTACGAGGGTAAGTGGCCTGAGGCTATCTACAACAAGGGCAAGGTTGTTTGGTCCGCGAAGCCGCTTGTTGCAGACGCGCAGAGCCATTTCGGTCTCACTGTGTTTGCAGCACAGTTGAACGAGCTGACGCCCATTGAGAATCAATCTTTGCCACCGAATGACAGCCGTCTCCGCCCCGATTTGCGTCACTATGAGAATCAGGATGTCGACAAGGCTGAGGAGATCAAGCTGACTATCGAGCAGCACCAGAGAGAACGGCGCAAGGAGCTTGAAGTTGCCGGAAAGCAGCATGAGCCATTCTTCTTCGTTAAGTCTAACGATGAGAAGGGCTACTACATGTTGCAGCAAGGTGAGAAGAATTACTGGGTCCGACGTGAAGCGCACAAATGGTCTGAGGTCCCTAATTGGTTCCAGTAGCTGAAAAACTCAATTCCATTCCAGCATTATTTAGATCATAGAAAACGCCTTATTCTGATAGATACAACTATGTTTAGATGCGAAGAGAGAGAAGAAAAAGTCTTTTGTCCTTTTGTATAAAGGAAAAAAACTTGAGGCCAGAAGGAATCGAACCCTCAACCGTCTGAACTGGAGTCAGAAGCGCTACCATTACGCCATAGCCCCATTACTCAGAAGATAGTTGATGTTTGTAGTATTCACGCACAGAACATACGCTGAGACTGTTGAAAGCAATGTGGAATTCGATTGTTCGACCCCGGAACTTGTGCCAAAAGACTTATTTCATGTAATTAGATGTTGCCTAAATAAGTCATGAGTTATAGTGCTCTATCGCCTGCCGCTCCTTGCTTGTGTCCTTTCCACAACATCCTCAACACCACCCATATCTTCGAGCTGGTCCTCAGCGCGCTGAACGCTCTCCCGGCGTTCCCACCAGCGAGACTCGGACAGCTCGAAAGCGGTCTTGCGAAGGTCCTTACCGCGAGCGTCAGGATTAGAGCGCAGTGCCCACTCGACAAACGAGTCCACATGTTTTCGGTAGAATGCCGTAATATTCTCGAACGGCTTCGGGTGCGGGAGCCAGGGTCGCGGGTCTTTAGCACTCTCATCCTCATCTTCGTGCTCAGCATCATCTTCCTCTGCCATTAGATCCTCGTCGTCCTCAGACTCGAACTCACTGCCGTCAGACATCTCGCTATCATCGTCGCTCACGTCACTCATATCACTGTCGTCATGAGCGTCAAGGCCAAGGTCCTCCCAGAACACCTTTGCGCCATCGAGCTTGCCCAAGTCAATAGCGTAGAAGCCATCGAAAACATACTCACGCCCCTCGTCGTCTTCCCACTGGCCGCCAAATATATACAAAATGTCGCCCACTACACAGATTGTCGCATTGAAACGTGCATGCGGGGGACTAGAAATGATCGGGTACTCCTTGGTTGACACTTCGTCCTCGGTGTCGGCGTCATGCAAGTCACGCTCCGCCTCTTCTTGCGTCGTATCGAGCATCTCCTCCATGTTGATGTTCAGATTCTTCAAAATTTCCGACAGATTGCGTTCGAGGTCCCCACCAGCGGTGTCGGCAGACGCCTGCTTGACCTGCGCTTGGGCAAGCTTGCGGCGCTGGCGCAGCTTCAACGCATACCACCGGTTAGCATCCGCCTGGTACGAATAAATCGAGTCGAAGAAGATCGACGACAGCGACTCGTCAGTCTCATCCGTGTCAAACACACCGCCGAACATAATACCACGCCCAGTGCCCAATCGGTGGGGCACCAACTGGCAGCCAATGCGCGGTGAGGGGGCGAACGCGCCCTTTTTGCGCCGCTCCCAGGTGACGCCCTTGAGGTCGCCCTTCATGCGCAAGATCCAACTGTCCTGAAGCACCTTGCCCTTCTGCTGCTCTTGGCCGCCTTTGTGGCCAGCTCCGGTCGCCTTGACCTTCGTGTAGCCGCCGTGGAGAATGGCTCCGTCATTTGTGGACAACAGAGAGTGACCACTGCGGGCTTCAGGCACGATAATGGTGCCGGGGAACTCAATTTGATGCCACTTGTAGTCAAGGACATCGAACGCCCACAGGTCGTTCAAGTAGCGCGTTGAAGTTCCAAGATCGTGGTAGCCGCCATGAAGAAGAATGTAGTTTTTCCAAACGGACATCCGGTGTCCGCTACGCGGCTGCGGCTGCGGCGTGTCCTTCCGGCCCTCAATCTTGGTCCACTCCTTGGTGTTTCCATCAAGAACCCATGTATCACCATAGTGGTGGAACGTAGTCTGTTTTGGGCTCGAGAACTCACCGCCGTGCATAAGAACAACGCCCGAGGGATGCGCGCACATCGCGTGGCCCGACCGCGGCAGCGGCGAATTGGGCGACTTCACAATGCGCCAGATGTCCGAGTGCGTGTTGTACACAAACAGGTCGTTGTAAAAGGTGGCCACGGGCTCGAGAAGCTCACCGCCAAACAGGAACAGCTCGCGCCGGTTTGTGGGGTTCGGAACCATCGTAGAGAACTGGCGCTTCGACGGGCGCTTCGACGCCTCAATCGTGACCTTCTGGAAGTCTGCCTTCTTCTGGGCAAGCTCGGCCAGCAATTCGTCGATATCTACGTTATCGTCGTCGTCTCCACCGAGCTTGGAACTCAGCTTCTGGTTCTTCGACTCTGACTTCTTTTGGTTCTTGAGGGTTTTCTCAAGACCCCGCTGCTTCTTTGCAGCCTTCGCGGCCTTGTCGTTTTTCTTCCCCATTGTTTACGGCTGCGGTGCAACTGCGTTTTGCTGAGGGAAGAGAAATAAATAAAATATATATGGCCGCTAACATCTGGCCGGATGACTAACCGCACATGGGCGGTCGATATGGAATGATGCCTCCGTTTAAAGTACAGCCCGGTTGCATTGGCCTTTGCAAATGTGCCCTATGATGTCCATAATCAGATCAGTGTCTATGTACATGCTCACCAATTAAGGCTCTATGCGTTTTTCTGCAGAACTCACGCAAATGCAGCGCGTTCATGCAAGTTTATTTTACATAATTTTTTCCCGCATATCATTTTGGCAGGTCTGAAATATTCGTAGAATATGTCTGAAACGTCGCAAATACCTACTACAGACGAGCCCAGGGTATCAAGAAACCGGGATGACCCATTCCAATTCGGCCAGCGCTATCTAACCAAGGAGGACGACGTCTGGAGCCACAACGCATGGGACCATGTCGAATGGGGAGACGAGCAGCGAGAAGAAGCTGAGCAACAACTAGCCGCTCAGAAGCAAACGCCGGTGCCTGAGTTCGACAAAAAGGTATACAATTCCAATCCGGCTCGCTTTTGGAACAAGTTCTACAGCAACAATAAAGAGAAGTTTTTCAAGGACCGACGATGGCTTAGCATTGAGTTCCCTATGCTGTACGAGGCCACAAAGCCCGAGGCTGGCCGGCAAACTATTGTGGAGGTGGGTTGTGGTGCTGGCAACACAATGTATCCTGTACTTGAAGCCAATGAGAACCCTGATCTCCGCGTTGTGGGGCTGGATTACAGCGCTAAGGCCGTTGAAATTGTCAAGAACCACGACCTTTATAAGAGCCCGTCCGCGCACGCAGCTGTGTGGGACCTGGCCAATCCAGAGGGTGAGCTCCCAGACGGTGTTGCCGAACATTCTGCAGACATAGTTGTGCTCATTTTCGTTCTCAGCGCGCTGGCCCCAGATCAATGGGAGTACGCGGTGCGGAACATTAAGAAAATTGCCAAGCCTGGCGCTAAAATACTGTTTCGGGACTACGGCCGCTACGACCTGACCCAAATTCGCTTCAAGAAGGGGCGGCTGCTCGACGAGAACTTCTATATCCGAGGCGACGGCACGCGCGTCTACTTCTTCACGGAAGAAGAGCTGCAAACCATTTTCAAGGACTTCGAGGATACCAAGATTGCGACAGATAGGCGCCTTATCGTTAATAGACAGCGCCGTCTCAAAATGTATCGGGTGTGGCTCCAGGGCACGTTCACCGTTCCACACTAATTTAACATCGTTCCACATTGATTTAACATAATACAACTCTGCTGACCCAAAATCTCACTCGAGGACCGATAGAAGGGCGCCTACCATTAGCAAAGACCCGGTAGCAAAAATCTGGCCTTCTGCTTGCTTAACGACCTGCTCCAGGCTGGAGCAAACGTGAACACTCGTGTCGGGGCTCAGCCGTTTCCACGTTTCTGCAAGCGCTTTCTGGACCACCAATCCATCTACAGCTTCCTTTGACACATTCAAACTGATCATGTCGGCCTGGAATCCACTCTCATGGCTCTGGTTTGTCGTGAAGTATGCATTCTCGATTTTAAGACCCTTCTCCGTGATTCTTTCGTGCAGTCCACTCAAGAGCTCCTCTACGTTGTCGCGCTTTTGCTGGTTGAAAACAAGCGAAATTGGCTTTGACCTATCCGCTGTTTCGACAAGCCACTCGGCGGCCGCTTCTAAACTCTCCTTCGTATGAGCACCGTCTATAAACCAGCGAGTACTCGGGCTTGTGTCCAAGATTTGGCACCTACCAGGCCAGCTAGCATTTTTGAGGCCTTGAATAAACGATTCTGGGAGAGCTTTTCCGGGGTCAATTGAGATACCCAGCCGCTCAGCCGCAAGGTAACACGCCAGTGTAGCGTTGCGCTCTTGAAACTTTCCGAGAAGACCCATTTGCATTCCTATAAGCTGAGGGTGGATAGGAACCGCTTCAAACTTGGACACGCCTTTCTCTTTTGCCCTCGTTTCAAGTACCTTGAGCGCCTCAGGTGGCTGATCCGCCAGAGTATATGCAGGGCACCCGCTCTTGAAAATGCCAGCTTTATTCCACGCAATCTCTTCTATTGTGTTTCCCAAAATCGCGGTGTGATCGATCCCTAGAGACGTGACCCCACAAGCTGCTGGGTGGTGAAATATGTTTGTCGAATCATACTCGCCGCCGATACCAACCTCGTAAATTGCTGTATTCACTTGCTCTCTCATAAATACGTGGAACGACATGAGCGTGAGGTAGCGGAAGTACATGGGCTTAATTCCTGGCGTGATGCGCGGAAACTTTTCAATATCGCTCTGTGTGTTATCGAACCGATCGTACACCTCGAAGAAGTACTGCGCGAACTTTTCCTCAGAAATAGGCTCTCCTTGTATCATAATGCGCTCGCGAACACTTTTCAGGTGCGGGCTTGTGTAGAGACCGATTTTGGTCTCGGGCCTGGAATCGCTATGCTGGAGCAGAATCGACTGCACGAACGCGCAAGTCGAGCCTTTGCCTTTTGTGCCTGTGACGTGGACAACATTTAGCTTGTCGAATTCCGCAGGCGAGTAGCCTGCGCGGCGAGTCCACTCGATCATTTCCGGAATAAGATCCGGATCTCGTGCTGGCCGCCCCTGCTTCCATTGCTTCTGGATCTCCTGGATAACACTGAAATTGGTCTGGAGCTTGTTTAGGCACTTCACCGCATAGCTATAGTCCCTTTTAGGCGGCATCGCCTCCGTCCCGCTATTCAGGCTAATCGTGGAGCTGCCTGTCATAAACCCTGGAACCGCGACTTAGTGAGCCTTCTTCATACATTGATTCTTAGCCAAGCTTCGCACGACCTTTATGCAGCTGCGCAAGGCGCTCTCCAAAAAATGAGAGCTGCGTTGTTTGAAAGTAGCATATAAAGTAAAATATAGATAAGGATAAGATAGATAAGATAAGATAATGACTAGATATCAAAAGTGAAAGAGGGCTGTCCAAAAGAGTGTTATGATTCAAGCTTGTTCTGCGATACGCTTGTTCTGCGGCCTTTCGGAGTCGAACGTTCCTGCTGAGTTCTTACGCGATCTCTCAGATTGAGTGCTTTGCGCATCGTAGTAGGATACGGCTGCTAAGTTCTCAGGGTCCCACTGCGGATCCAAGGAATGCTCCTTCATAAACAGATTCAGAATGAAGCACAAGCCGCTAATACCGATATACACGTAGTACACAGTATGCATTGAGTCGCTGAGGGCAAACTGAAGCTGTTTCTTGAGGGGGTCACTCTTGGACAGTGAGGATATCTCGCCGACAAGGTCTATGCCTTCGGTGGGATTCATTCCAGCAGGCAGTGTCAAACCGCGTGTGTTTGAAGCCATCTGAGACGCAAAAACGGAACCGCCTACTGCCACACCCATTGCCTCGCCAAGGCTCCGAACAAAGGACATCATCGCTGCAGCTTCTTTCCAGAGTTTCGGCTTCTGCGGAGCCTGCACGGCCGTTCCTAGGACGGAGTATAGAATACCGAGACCTATTGCTGTAGGAAACAGAGGACCAAGCCACACACCGACGCTGTCATTGTTCGGAGACAAGAGCACGAGAAGGCCGAGACCGAGCGTCAAAAGAGCCCATCCGAATGCCGATACCCACTTATAATGGCCGATTTTGGTCACCAGAAAACCGGTGGCCGTACTACTCGGAAGCACCACAAGTGAAAGAGGCAAAAGGGCGACACCAGATAGAATCGGGGAATACCCGAGCACACCTTGATACGACAAGGGCAGGTAGTACGGCAGCGATTCCATCATGAAGCCCTGGGCGGTCGCGTGAAAGTAGGCTATAGAGGCACTGGGGTTGGCAAACAGCACTTTCACCGCAAACATGGGCTTGCTGGTGCCATAGCGCTCGTATACACCAGTCAGCACCATGCCGAAAAGTCCGAGAATGAGCGGAACTAGAACGTTCCAACTGCTCCAGCCATAGTTCACACCACCGAGGGTCAGACCCAGAACGAACGCCGTAGAGAACCCAGTGAACATCACCGTGCCGACCCAGTCGACACGCTTGAGTCCTTCAACGGGGCGAGACGTACCAGTGCTCTTGATCTTCAGCGCAAACGGCGTGAGCAGAATTGCCAAGCCACAAATGGGAGAGTTGAAGTAGAAGATCCAGCGCCACTCATCCCCGTTTCCTGCACCGAAGCCTCCGCCTATGATAGGCCCCAGCCCGCTACCAATCGCCCACATGACGGCCAACATGCCGTAGTAGCGGGCGCGAAAACGGAGCGGTACGAGGTCCGAAACACAGACTTCGGCGAGCACCAGCGTGCCAGCACCACCGATTCCCTGAACGGTGCGGCCGGCAAGAACCGCGGCAATGTTTGGAGCAGCTCCACATATGATAGAGCCGAGTAGAAACAAAATAAAGCTGATCATAACTAACGGCATGCGACCGTAAATGTTTGCAAACGAGGCAATGGGCAATTGCATGACGCTAGCAGAAAGCATGTATGCGTTGCCAATCCACTCGAGCTGCATTGATGTGCTTCCCTCAAGTTTGTCACCTAGAAGCACAAGAGAAGTGGACGTCGAGGTCGAGTTGATAGACTCTAACACTGTTAATACCATGAAGATCCCTATAGCAGAGTAAAAGCGCCAGTCCGGATTGAACTGGTGAGTAGTGAGGTTGTAACCGCTACAACCACCTATATTAGGCTCGTCGTCATCATCACCAACAGTGACGGCAGAGCCGGAGCCGTCGTGATCCGACCGGTTCGTGGCGTTGTTGCCACCTAAACCATCTTTCTGCGTATAGGCACCTCCATCTTCTGTCATATCTTGTGGTTCTTATCTAGTTGTAAATTGGCCCTCACTTTCAACCTTAGCCAGTTCGTCTCACTGGCTACTCGCGATCTGATCAAGCACTCCAGGCCAAAGTGTGGGGTTTATATCTGCCTCGTATCCCGGCGTTGCGGCTTCCGGCTGTTCCACCACGCCTCCAGAATAGGGGAAGAATGCAGGGTCGAGGGCATGATATGATCTGGGGTCAAATTAGTGATAAGACACGTCCAAGCGTCCCAAGCAGGAGAAGTACAGATGTAAAGAAGACGATTATGTGGTGGCTTGCTAGCAGGTCTAATGTGCGCTCGCCTTCGAAACAAATAGCTACGACACGTGCGCGTTGACGGCAGTTTATAACAAGTCGGAGCCGCTCGGCTCTAGGACGCCATACATACGCGGTTAGGGTGATGCGCATCTGTTGTGTGCTGCTAGCGGGGTTTTGACCAAGTGGCGCAATAGACGCAGGAGAGACGGTGAATAAAGAGCATGCTCGCATATCATCTCCTCTGAAGTTAGCAGTTTTAATTTCCCGCCGCCAGCGTCTGTGTGGTTCTGGAATGCCGCCGTTAAGATCTCTTGTCACTAACACGTGGATGATAAGCACAGCCTCGCAATAGCGCCGTGTACGTCATCAGGTAAGTGCATGAATATTCCGAGTGATAAGGTGCAATCTTGCTTGCTAGCGTGGGCGGCTACAGCGGCTACAAACAGTACCTAAAGTCGAAATTTCTGCTAAGCATGACGTGACGAGATCATTCGGCATGTAGAGTGCCGCCCAACATATGTACATATAGATCGGAGTAATGAACACCCCACCGTTTAGGATCGAATTGGCTGCCAGACCGTACTTATTTCGTGCTGGCGCTGAATATTATTACGTGACTGTGACTACGCACGGCGCGTGCCCATGACTCAAGGAGGGTTAATCGCCCCGCGCGTGCCCACAACGCATGGAGCGCTAATCGGAGAGTTGCGTCAATCGAAGACTTGTGAATAAATACAGATAAAGCTAGAGCTAATGAAGCGGGGATGAAATCAGACAGGTAAAATGGAAATATGCAAAAACCCGTCCATATACATTGTTTCAGGATACAGCGCGCCAAGCTCGACCGAGAGAGGCAAGACAATCCCGTGTAGAACGGGACGGAAGCCCGCGTTGGACGCGCCGTCGCTCGAGAATAGATCCGGCAGCGCCTGAGTGAGAAATTCGCCCAATGTTTGAGACGCCTCAACCAGTTTCTGAATCACGGGCTGATCAAAAGCACTGGAGTACAAACGCAACGGCACGCTCCAAAACGAAGTGGACTTCTTGATAAGGGGATCCGCAAATCCCCAGAACTTGCTGAGCTCCTTGTTGAAACCAGAGGGGTCGGCAGAGTTCAGCACGGCATTCCAGAGCGTCTCTTGTTCCTCGCGCGGCATGAGCATTACCGCTCTTGCGTTTCCGTCCCGTATGTAGCAACTTTCCTTGAACTGGTTTGTCCAGTAGCTGAGCAGAGTATCGTCAGACTCGAGCATGAGTATTTGGTCGCCGGGATAGGCCCCGGTTTTCAGCTCAATGGACCACGGCTCTCCCGTTGGCAGGCCAACCAGAGTGTCATAGAGCAAGCCGATTGGCCGATTCCAGGGAAGGGGCTTCCCGTCGTACTCAAACCACCAGTCTTCCTTTTGCTTTTCTTTGCTCGACTTGTCGAGATACCTTGCGAAGTACTCCAGGACGCGAGCCGTATGTAAGGGTAAATAAGAGATGCGGTGCGCATAAAGAAGGTACTCATGGGTTCCCAATGCCACGGGGTCGGACACGGTTATACGAATTGGGATTTTGCCGTTCCAAACGCGCTCCCTTATTGACTCGACGGCCATTAGAATGGGAGCGGGGTCGGCCTTTTTGTGCTGGGCTTCGTGCTGCTCCACCTGCTAGAGCCCGGTCGTGGGATGGGGTTAATCGTCCCAGGGTACCCATATCGCGTATTGATTTCCAGGATTCTGAATGCTGTGGTTTACTTGAATAAATATCCGCTAGGTGCAGTTTTAAGCCTATTTTCACACTCAATTGTCCTTTTCTTGAGCCGGTAAAGACATGCGGGCGTCTATAACATTTCCACTACGGCCCTTCCAGCAGCAGTATGTGACATTGGGCCAACGGAAATATGCTTAATGCTGTAGTCGACCATCACCGCCACGGCTGTAAAGCCGTTCTCAGTGGTTCGCCTTGGAAATTGCGACAAATGCCTCACTTGCTTTTCGTGAGCAGGGAGGTTTTGTGGAAGTGACTTCTTGTCCAAAACCAGGACGCTATTCTCCTCATCGAAGGCATATAGGAGGAACCGTTTGTCGCTTCGAGCAGAAAGTATATACAACACGTTTTTCCCGTCTAACTCAATATAGCCAGCGACATGTCCTGTGTTGTATTTCAATGTTGACGAAGTTGCCAAGATGCGGAATTTCGTGGCATCTACAACGTTCATGCTTTTCTCGGTTGACACAATAATAAAGTTGTCAACTTGGGAAATGAATCGAACTTCACTATCGAAAATGATCCGTTGTGTCCTTTTGTTTAGCATTGGGCATGCCATCACCAGAACGTCATGATACCCAAGGTAGACATACTGATCATGGCAGTGCAGCACCTCTGGCAAGCGAGACGAGCGGTCGGTTCTTCTATCTTCCGAAATGAGAAAGCGAAGCTTGCAACTCAAGGTGACCTCATTACGGTCTCGGTGAATCGCGTAGGACTCCACCTGGGCTTTACCATTTGAAAACAGTAGGTGTTCATAAGACTCGCCATTCAAATTAAATTGCCACAGCGCTACTGTGTCGCAGCATTGCGCTCGAAGTCCATGTACAAGGAGTGGCTCGAAACTCACACTGTCCATGAAGGTGCACACAGATCCGCCATGAACAAGAACAATTCGCTTTGATGGGATCAACAGCATCTTAGTATTTTTTGAGAGGTTGCTAACTGTCTGCAGTTGTGATGGTAATTGGTTTCCGAAAGTGCGTGGCGACTGAATGAACCGGAGTTCCCCCTTCTTAATGACAGCGATATTCCCGTCCTGTAAGGTGCAAGCTCGATCAATCGTGTCGCCCAATTTCCGGCTTTTGCGATCATATAGCATTCGAAATCCATTGTCAGTGACTTCCCATAGGCCACCCCTCCCGTAGAGTATGACAGCTTCGTTGGATGGTCCAACAACTCCAGCAACCCGCACCGTGCTTAAGACATTATGATAGGCCAAAGGTTGTTCATCAACGGGGATTACCAGTACTTTCCCGTCAACACCATGAAGTACTACAATCGCGCCGCCTCGCAGGACCACGAAGTCTGTGGGAAGATACTGGTAGAACTGAATCGTAACAGGCTGGCTCAGGTCATCGTCGATGCTTAAGGTTGCTCCTGCTATGTGAGTTGTGGGCCGAATGCTCGTATTTTCTTGTGTGTGATACTTAGCTCTGACCCTGCGTTCCAGACTCTTCACATCGTCATTCAACACGGCCAGTCCAATATAGGTTTTGCTTCTATCGCATCTTACGAAACTAGTTGACACTCCTGATAGAAGCTCTGTTTCTTCAATATGCAATCCATTGAACTTCAGCATGACGACCTTCTCTATCATACGCAGTACGCAGTAATTGTCGCTAATGCTCGCATCCAGAACCAATTCATCGGACCCGGCATCCCACGAGCTGATTACGGCAAATGGTGATAACGCGCTTCGCAGCTCGACACAAGTTGCGAAAATGAAAACCAGGAGGTTGTCCATTATACCAGCAGCAAGAAGCGTCTTATCCTTCAGGTTGTCGAAGGAGACTTCGTTCGGAGCTAGCCATCCTGTTCCAGAAGTTGTTGAGACGAATACAGTTTTGAGACGCGGGACCTGAGTGATCATAACAACCGAGGTGAGATTCTCGAGAAGCGCCTTATCAGCATACTCTACAGCAGTGGCATTTGCCAACGCTGTCAAGTGCGAATCACTTAATGCCAGTGTTTTCCAGGGCCACTTCCTTGTATCTACCTCGACTTGGCTAATTTTCGTGCGCCCGCGGGGAACACAAAGAACGGGGCAGTTTTCTGGCAAAGCGAAAAACCATTTGTCTTGCTCCTGTGATGCATAGTCGGGTAGTGCAGATACTGGTCGCGATGTCTGACTGACAGCTTTCTGGTTCGTTTCGATGGGGAGCTGAAACACGGGACCCTGCTCGTTAGCAACATAGAATGTGCGGCTCATCGATGCGTGCTGAGTGTAGAAGAAGGCCGTGGCCCCTTCAATTACTGGGCGCATTGTTGGCTCTATGTCCCCAGCGATTGCACTGCTTAATGGTATGAAAAAGACAGAATGCGCCGCGAAGACGAATAAACCACCTTCTCGCTCATCTGCGGGAAATAGCCGCAGCTTTGTATTTACATTCTGCTCGGCCGCAATATTCAGTGGAAGACTGCATAGCTCACGGCCAGCCGTGTGCTTGAATGCCAAACTGGCGATCTCATGCAGCTCTATCAGGAAGCCCCAATCCTCATCTAGTACTGCAGTCCACAAGTACGGCATGGAGCCCACAGAGACAATTTGGAAATTCATGAACGTCCGCTCAATAATGATCGACTTCAGGCCGCGAAGGCTGTGGGTCTCCGATGAATATTCGTACACGCAAATTCTTCTAAAGCCAAGATGAACACTGATCAGGGAGCCCGCATAGTCTGCTGAGATATACTGCGTTCCTCTAGGTAGCATCCTATGGTAATGAGCCACGCCGGTGGTCTCCTTGGCAATTTCCGCGGCGGCACCCCAGTAATGCTCGTCCGCAAGCGTGCGCGGACTCAAAACGACAAGCGTGGAATCGCTGAGGAACAGCGCCAGCGCCTGTCCGCACATAGCGGAGTCTATGATCTTAACCTTGAACGATACAATCTCGCTTCTGCCATAATACACGCCACTTTCATATACAGTGTAGGCGCGGTCATCGATTGTGTAGATGGCACAGACCTTGGGCGACGGAAAAATCGGCAAAATGGAACATCCTACCGTGCTCATCTATCGCTTCACGGCACCTACTTTTCTGTTGATTTGGGCCGCGCCACGAGATAACGGGAAGGCGCGACAGCTATGGCCGATGGTGCAGGAGGCTCCACCCCGTCGTGAAATTACCCCAGGTGGGCCGCTGTGCCCTAGCCCTCTCGCCTGGGTGTGCGCGCGAAAGAGCGATCGGGACACGTTTTTGGAACACGACTGGAGCGCACCTTAGAGCCACCGCTTACCCTCGGTTCCTCGAGGAAATCTCGTGTGTATGAAGTATGATATTGCAGGGATCCAGCAGCAGGTCCAGTCGTCGATTCGAGAGCGCCAATTCATCGGCAACTATGAGATCAAGCGCAAGATCGGCGAAGGAACGTTTTCCTCGGTCTTTCTGGCTGTGCACATAATGACGCGCCACGAGGTCGTTCTCAAGAGTGCGGAGAAGAACCAGACAAACCTCGCGTCTGAGATTGCCAACATGAGCTTGCTGTATCACCCGCATATCGTCCGTTTGTACGAGTACATTGTTACTGCCGACAAGGTCTGGCTTGTTCTCGAGTACTGCGGCGGTGAGGAGCTTTTCAGCTATCTCGTGCGCTGCAGGGTCATTCCGCCGCAGCAGGCATGCCAGCTTTTTGCCCAGCTTGCTGGCGCCGTTGCCTACGCTCACCAGAAAAATTGCGCACACCGGGATATAAAGCTGGAGAATGTTCTGCTTGACGAGAACGGTACCATAAAGCTTGGCGATTTTGGCTTTACGCGCAACTACGTGCCGAGGACCATGCTTGAAACCGTGTGTGGCACCGAGAGCTACATGGCGCCGGAGCTGCTACTGCGCAAAAAATACTATCCCGAGGCTGCCGATGTGTGGTCATTGGGCGTGATTCTCTATGCTATGATCTATGGAAAGTTCCCGTTCGACGACGACAACGTGACCACCACGAATCGGTTGGTGATAGAGGAAGATCCGCCATTTCCTGAGGTCGAAGGCGGCGAGGTTCTAGTTGAGGTGACACGCAGAATTCTGAACAAGGATCCACGCAAGCGGCCCACCGTTGCGCAGATTTTGGAGCTGCTCGGCGATTCCGGAAAGCAACAGCAGATCCTACTGTTGAAGCTCGAGGCGCACCCCGAGTTGTCGCACGTATTCACCTCCAAGGAGGAAAGGGCAGTTCTAAAGGGCATGAAGGTTCTGAATATTGATCTACATGCCGTGGCCTACTCTGTTGTAAACCATAAGTGCGATCCCTTGCACGGTCTATGGTACACTGCATTGGATCGGCAACGCTTGTTGAAGAAGCCGGATGGCGCGATGAACTCAGAAGTTACGCTTAGAAGGCACAAGAGCAAGGCTAGTGTTCACTCGACGCGATCGCTGATTGGGCACACAATCACGCGTACATCCCAAAAATCGCTTTCGCGACCGGGAAGTATCTCGCGCAGCTCCATCCGCGCTATGTCTCTGACGAGCCCTTCTACCGCTGAGCTTACAGCTAATCCAGACCCCGAAGTGGATTCCAGCGTAAATGACAATCTTGTCGAGAGCAAATCGGAGCAGCCAGTCATGAATGGCACGTCAAAATCAGATGTCAAGAACGGCCATCAAGCTCTGAAGAGTAGGAATGGGCATGTGCGTAATGGAACGAAGACTGCCATTTTTGGATCTGCTGAAAGCCAGTTATCTAGTTCTGATGTCAGCGGCGCGTCCTCCGGAACCAAAACATTCCGCTCTTCTGGTGACGGCTCTGGTTCTAGTACGAACACAGCTGTGAACAGCAAATCAAGGCGGACTCTCGATAAAATTTGGACGGCACTCAAGCTCAAGCGAAATGGTTCAAAGGATACCCTGATAGCTTACTATCGGCCATCATTGGAAAGAGAAACGCCGCCGACCTTATCAGAAAATCCGCGGGTATCACTTAGTGAAAGTTTGCAGGAACAAGATTGGTCTCAGTCTCGTTTGAGCACGCCTTCCAGAGTGCCAACGCGCGAAAAATCCCCGCTGCGTAGCTCGCCTGTTCTGGATCTTGGATCCAAAGCATTTGCTCAAGCAAATGGACGCCATTCAAGCCTTAGTGTGAACAGCGCATCCTCAATTGTACCAACAGAAACGCCGGTGCGACGTAATGTGCAGCCGGCCGCTCAGCAACCGCTAGCTAGCAGTGTAGGGGAGCCTGTGACTAGCCAGCAGCCATCACAGCCATCCGTCGCTTCATTGGGCTCGCAGAACTCGGGTCCATCGTCCCATAACTCTAGTGTGTCGAATAATTCGCACACATCGCAGGCTCCCCCCACACAGGGATCACCTCATCAATCGCAGTCCGCTTTTGCAATCGGCTCTAGCCCGTCCATGATCAGCAGGCCGATGTCAACGTATTCCGAAATGTCCTCGCTATCGCAGATCTCGGAATCGTCAGTTGATGCTTCTCAGCTGTTATCGGATGTTCAGGACTCCCCGCAGGCCGCCAAGCAGGTCAATCCCGCTCAGCGATTCAGGTCATTTGCAAATGCAGGATTGGCCAAGAAGAGCAGCCGAGAAGCAACAGGCAGCTTGTCCACACCTCCCAACGCTGCGACCATGCGACAAAGGGTACGGATGCTAAGTTTGAAAGAGCGGATCCCTCAAAAAATCGACGAAAGCGAGGGGGAAGGCGACGACGAATAGCCTTCATCGCTTTTCCTCTTCGCTCTCTTGTTATTTATTAGAAATGCATATACATTATTTATAATAATGCTCAACTCTGTTCATTTTATTTTAACAATAAAATCCAACTCTACTCGAGGTTCACGATGGAAACACCCGGCTTTCCTGGCGTGGCATCATTCACAGGCTTGGAGGAAGGAACCTCAACCTTCTCGTCGGTCTTCAGGTCAGAGCCGCTACCGTCCTTCAGGACGACGACCTGAACTTCGGTGACATTTGTGGCCATGGCAGAAAGCTTCAGAGTATCGAACGTATCCTTAATGACCTGCACCTCGTCGAACGTGAGCTTCCGGTCAAGGATCTCGTTACCAGACGCGGGCTTAGCCAAGATCTGCTGGCGGAGCGTGTTAACAAGCTGCATTCCGCGCTTCGGGTCACCAAGCTTGCCGACATCCTTCTTGAAGTCGGGCGTCATCTCCTTGAAGCTCAAAGACTCGAGCTGATTGCGAATCAGATCAATGTAAGCGTTCTGCCAATCCGGGTACTCCAGCGCAACGTAGACTGTGAGTTTCGAAGGTTTCTTCGCGTCGAAAACGGGACCCTTCTTCTTCTTCTTGAGCAGCTGGCCCTCAACCTCACGGACAGAGCGAGCAACCTCACGGACATAATTAACCGCATCAAGCAGGCCCTGCTGTTTCGGGCCTTCGGGCGCAGACGGCTCAGGGAAACGCGCATTCTGCACCGAGTCGTTGTGCTTGAGCAGGTCGCGCCACACATAGTCGGCGAAATGAGGCGCGATCGGAGTGATGAGCAGTGCTTGCACCTCGGCGTAACGCTTAACCAGTTCGCGGCTCATCTTGAAGCCAAGCGAGTTGCAAGCATCCCGGTAGTAGTCACGACTGATCTGAAGGTCGAAGAGACCAAACTTAAGAGCCTGGCGGTAAGCGCAAGCATCATAAGCAGCCTTGGCGTGGCGAATGATATCATCGATCTCGGCGTTGAACGTCTCGTCGAAGAAGCCCTCGCGCTTCTCGCGCAAGTCAGCCTTGGGGTCAAAGACCTGCTCCAACCACTCCTTCAAGTTGTGCATGCGTAGAATGGCAGCGTTAGCGGCACTCTCGTCGAAGTTAGCATCCTCAGTGGAGTCACCAGCATCAGCCAGCGCAATGCGGCTAGCGTCAGTGCCGAACTTGGACAGCATCTGGTTCAGGGTCATGAAGTTTCCGGTGGACTTCGACATCTTCTCGCCATTGAGCATCAAATGTCCATTCACGCGAATGCCCTTCGGCCAGAATTCCTCGCCGAATATCGCGCGGTTGCAGTACAAGAACATGGTGAGGTGGTTTCCAATAAGATCCTTACCACTGATACTCTGGTCAATGGGGTAGAAGTAGCGGAACTCGCGACGCAGCTTGTCAAGCTTCTCCTTGGGGATCGTCACGGCGTCGCTCACGGTTTCTGTACGGAAGAAAATGTAATCCCAGACCTCATCCGTCATCTCACTGGCCTTGATGCCAAGCTTGCCCTCCTCGTGGCCGTTGACATCAGAGTGCAGCAGGTGGCTGACGGTGTAGTAGGAGTGGTAGATCGTCGAGTCCGACAAACTCTCGACCAAGTACTGCTTGTCCCACGGGATGCGGGTACCCAGGCCGTAGGTACGCGACAGGGCCCACTGCTTCATCCAGCCCAGGGTGGCCTCGAAAGCACGACGCACGTCGTCCGAAAAGAAGTTGACCTTCTTGATCATCTCCTCGGTCTGAGCGCGCCACGTAGGCTCGCCGTAGTCATTGTACCATTGATCCTCGAGCGACACGACACAGACATCACCAGAACGAGACACAACAACGCCCTCAGGCTCACTATACACAAAAGCCTCGCCGGCAGCCACGAGCTCGTCGCGAATCTTGGGCTTAGCCTCCTCGACCTTCTCACCCTTGTGAGGACCAACGGCGAGAACACCGTTATAGAAGCCCTCCTTGTAGGCGGTCTCCTTGGCCTGGGCCAGCTTTTCCTTGTCCTTAGGACTGTTGATTTTCAGCTGCTCCACCAGGGTCTTGGCCGTGGTCGTGCCGTAAAGCGGAGTCTCCAGGACCGGCACCTCTGCGGGCGGCAGCCACTCCTGAGCCACACCATAGAACTCAGGCTTCTTGCGGATGTCCTGCACGGTAATGTAATCGTCAGGCGAGTCGCTAGGCACACATGTGACGACACCAGTGCCCTTCGAAGGGAGGATAGTCTCCATGGGGAGGACGTGCAACGTAGGATACTGCGCGAGGGGAGCGTGAATCTCCGAGCCGAACAGCTCAGAGCCCTTGATGGTTAGCTTGGGCTCATAAACGCCACGAGACGGCGTCAGATCCTGGAAGCACATGTTCTTGTAGGCACGCTCCGTGCACACCCAGTACTCGCCGCCCTTCTTACCGGGGAACACGCCGTAGTCAATCTTGGAGGAGACAAAGCAGCAGGTCTGGCCGTACATCGTCTCGGGGCGCAGCGTAGCGGCAACAAGGTACACCTTATTAGCACCGAGGACCTCCTTGAGTCCGTCAGACGCATTGGGACCAGCCTTGGTGACCTCGATCTTAATTCCGACGTACTCCTGCGGGTTGACACCCTCGCCAGACTGGCGGTCGTGGTCCATGCACGGCTGGTTGTCCTTAGCCGAGAAAATAGTGTAGCGCTTGCCGAACTTGATCTTGTCGGCCTTGTACTCGGTGTTCATCTGCCAGCGCACAAACGCATCGTAGTAAGGGTTGTAGTCCGTGGTGACCATCTGGCGGCGCCAGTCGATGCGAGCACCGAACTTCTGGCAGTCAGCCTTGCACAGCGGCGGGAAGTACTGGATCCAGTACGTCGCGTCGGAGAACTTGTGGATCTCCTCGCGCGGAATGCCCAGCTGCAGCATGATCTCGAACTGGTACTTTCCGCGGCCCTGCTTCTGCTGGGCCTTCGACTTCGTGGCGCGGAACTTTGTCGGGTCGGCCTTTTCTGCGGGCGTGGCCGGCTCCGGCGTCGCCTCCTCTTCCTCCTCCTTGAAGTTCTCAAACTGGGTACCGAACTGCTCGATCTCGCGCTTCAGCTTGTCCGCGGCCGCCTTGATGGGCAGGCCCGTGCAGTGGTAGCCGAGCGGGAACAGGGCGCGCTTCCCAAGCATGCGCTCGTAGCCCACGGCGAACTCGACCTTGGACAAGGTGAAGGCGTGGCCGGCGTGAAGCACGCCATTCATGTACGGGTACGCCATGCTGGCCATGAACTTCGGGTACTTGGCGTGCAATTCTTCGACAGAAAGCGTGTCGAGCTCGGGCGCGTCGGGAGCGTCCTGCTCGAACAGCTTCTCATCAGCCCACAGCTTCTGATACTTCTGCTCTATATCAATCAGAGCGTCACGGCGAGCCGTGTTTTCCAGAACCAACGCCATTTTCGATGTACAAGAAGACGGCCTTAATTTGTGGTGGGATGAGGTGACTCAGGTCAGGTCCCAGGCCCCGAAGCCGCGCCTAAAATTTTCACCCTTGCCCCGGCGCTTCCTTACGAGCGTACGCACCGCTTTTTCGTGGAGTAACGCGGATAGAGTAGGGTGCGATTTGATATGAGGATTCATTTGGAGCTAGGATTGATTTTGCGGTTAGCGCGATAATATTATTGTTTGAAAACGTAACTTGAAATTGCTGGATTATATGCTCTTTGGCCGATGCTACAAGAGAAGTATGCGAAGAACCGAAGATACTCGGAACCCTTGAACGTGCTCGGCTGATCAGCCTTGATTGATACAGAATGCATGTGGAACAGGGTGCTTGATTCATTAGCGCAAGCTTTGGGGTGCTGGAAGGGCATTGTAAAGCACTAGAGTCGCCTGGCCGTCTGTAACGTCGATTTCGGTCAATGAAGCATTGCGCGGGGTGCGTAACGACATGTTTCGTGAGACCCTCAGTTGGCCTCTTTGCGCTAGCCAACGCACCATGTATTTTATAATAGAGCTGTGCGACACAAGTAGAATGTTTTGGTAGTGCTGCGTGTGGGCAGTTTGGAACAACTCCGTCGTATAATCTTCAAGCGATCTTTTGAGGCATCCTTCGGCCAAGCTTGTGGACTCCTCATATTCAGCTGGCTCAGGGCGGGTTTCCAGGAGCACTTCGGCAGTTTCGACTGCGCGCCGCAGACTGCTACAAAAGACGGCGTCGATAGCCTGTCCATTTAGGCGCGTATCTATAAATGCCGAGCAGCGCTTGCACTCAGCGATTCCCGTAGCATTCAAAGGCGGGTCGGCGCCTACCTGAGACTGCCTTCTGAGATTGAAGTCTGTTTGGCCGTGCCTCACGAGCAGAACTCTCATTTGACGGCTCTCATGTTGCGCTTCACAGCTGCGCCTGCTGATTGTCTTATCATCATGTGATGAGGAACCGGCTGGGTTTGGCCATGAGCGTCGGAAATCGCACGCCTTTCCGTGGTTGCGTTCGTATTTCATGGTTATCTATCGTGTTAATCGTTAATGGATTGTACAAGGCTATGTGCTACAGAAAGTATCTCACTCGGCAACCTCTTTGGCTGTCTCGGGAATCGGGGCACTGAGCCCCATGTCCAGCATGTCATAATGCATGGTCACAGAGGAGAAACCGTTGAACATGTCGCTCAGCTCCTCGGAGTTGTGCGACGGGCGGCGGCGCTCCCAGCGCTCGCCGAACTCGAGAGAAAGCGAGTCCTTGAGCGACGACTCGGGCTTCTTTTGAGTTGTGGGGTTCTCAGCCGGCACGATGGGCGGCCGCATGTTCCGCAGCAGCGCCCAGCTCACGTTTTTGAAAAACGGGTGCTGCTTCACGTCTGACGCGCCGGCGCGGCTGCCGAGGCGCTTCGCCTCGTCCTTGATCAGCAGTTTGCGGATAAGGTTTCGGCACTGCGACGAAGTGTGCTGGTACACGCCCGTCCCGTCCGGGGTTGTCGAGCCGTCCGGGAACGTGAGCTCCTTTTTCAAAATGTTCACAAACGTGTTTTTCCGGCTGGCGCCCTTGAACGGAGTGGTGCCGTACAGCATTTCGTACAGAAGGATGCCCAGGGTCCACCAGTCGACGGCAGTGCTGTGGTAAGTGCCCATGATCACCTCGGGTGCGATGTACTCCTCCGTGCCCACAAACGAGTTTGTGCGGAAGTTCGCGATGCAAGCTTTCGTGTCAAGGGCCATGTTGTTATTGTTGCTGCCGCTGGAGAACGACTTGCCGCCGCTCGAGACCATGGTGGGTTGCCCATGCTCCTCGCTCTGTTTGCTGAGATCGAAGTCGGACAACATGATGTGGCCCGACTCGTGCAGAAGAATGTTCTCGGGCTTGAGGTCGCGGTAGATGTAGCCCATGAGATGGAGGTACTCCAGGGCCGCCGTGACCTCCGCCGCATAGAACCGTGCGTCAGGCTCACTGAGAGACCTGCCCTCGCGAGCCTGTAGCACTCGGAAGAACTCGCCGCCGCCACAGAACTCCATGCACAGATACAGGTAGTCCTCGGACTGGAACGAGTGGTAGAGCGTGACGATGAACGGGTAGTTTGCAGTGGCGAGAATCTCTTGCTCTGCCTTTGCGCGCTGGATCTTATTGCGCTCGTACATTTCGCGCTTGCTGAGGACCTTCATGGCGTACCGCTCGTTGTTTTTGCGGTTGCGCACGAGATAGACCTTGCCGACGTCGCCGCGGCCGATGAGCCTGATTTTCTCGAAGTCGCCAGGCCCGACCTCGGCCTCGCTGACCTTTGTCGACGACCGCGAGTAGCTGCGCGTGCGCGTGCACGACACGCTGCTGCGGCCCTGCGTGCTGAGCAGATTGCTGCCCACGCCGAGCGACGTGCGGCCGTCCTTCAGTTCGCCGATGCGCAGCTTCGGATCGACCTGCTTGACGTTGTTGGGCGCCGAGGCCACGCGGCGCAGGTGCTTGAACACGGACCGGTCCTCGCCGCCGGAGCGCTGCTCAGTCGGCGGATGCACGATTTGCGGCGGCGCCTGGGTCGCCGGGCTAGCCACGCTGCCACTGCTGCTCTTCGAGAGAGCCTCCTTGGCCGCCATGGCAGCCATATTTGGAGATAATGACGGCGCATTCGGCCCCGGCGTGTCTGCCGATATTACGCCGTCATGCGCAGCTTGTGAGTTCTCGGGGCTCTCCTGGCGCGAGCCGTTTGCTTGGCTTGTCGTGTTCGAGCCCGAGCGGAAGCGCTTGAACATGGCCAGGCGGTTCCATGTGTTTGTTTTGTGCTGGGGCGCAGGCTGGGACTCGACGGCTGGGAACGGCTTGCTGTCGATGCTGTTGCTGCGCTCTTTGCTGCTGTGCGGCTCGATGCTGGACTCCTTGGAGTCTTGTAGGTCGGCGGCGCTCTCCGGCAGCGGGACCGAGCCCGAGCCGCGCGCGGACCGCGAGTCCACGGGACGCTCGGCCGGGCGGGGATCGACGGGCCGCGGGTCTGAGGGCAACTTTGCTCCTGCGTCGAGGGGATCGGCGGCGTCTGGCGAGTAGCGCGAGTCCGCGTAATCGTCGTACTGCTTCACGAGCGTCGTATCGCCCTCCGACGAGCCAGCGCTGCCGGCCCGTGCGGGAGGGCTCTGCTTCGTATCGGAGAGCGCCATGGGCGCCATACCCTGGGACGCACCGTCCGATTGCGGTGGGAACAGGGGCGAGGCCCTAGGGGTCGGTACGGGCGAGACTCGTCTTGACACCGTTGGCGTGCTGTGAGTGGGCGAGCCGATTCTAAAGAGGTGACGTAGTCTCGACGAGAAATGCAGGCCGCTCTCCTTCTCCTTCTGTGGGCCGCCCGGCGCGCCCGGCGCGTCGCCTGGCGCGGCTGCGTCCACGGGTGGCTGCGGCGCGTGCTGTGGCGCGCTGTGGAGCGCGGCGTCCGCGTCTGCGTCGGGCGCAGGCTCAATTCCGTCGTGCGCGGGCAGATCGGCCGGCGCGAGGGCCCGCTCGTGGAGTGGCGCGTCTATGTCGGAGGCAGCTACCGAGTTCTGGCGTAGCGCCGGGCCGGCGCCGGGCAGCGCGCCGTTGGCCAGAAACGGCTCGCTAGCGCTGCGCGCAGCAGGCACTGCGGGTGGCTCGAGCGCGTCCTCGAAGATCGCGGACTCGCGCTGCGACTTGCGCGCGTCCTTCGCGCTGCGCGCCGCGGCCGGATCCTTGTCTGTGGAGAGGCGGATGCTGTCTCTGGAAATGAAGCGCATCGGGGCGGCAAGCAGGCCGGCGGGGACTTGTGCGACTCACAAGGTTGCTGGGTCGAGCGTGCGCCAGGCAGCTTGTTCTACGCGCGAAACAGGCCGGTACCCAGGCTCCCCGGTTGGTTGCAACGAGGCGGTGCTTCGCTGATTTGTGAGGGGGGGAGGAGTGCAGGGCAGGGGGCATGTGCCTATCGGAGGCGCTGACCCATCCCCCGATGTTTGTGCGGCCGGGGCCGCCGCTGAGTCAGGGGCCGAATTAGTCCATGCTGCGCACCATTTCCGGGGCGGCCTCGACCTCAGCGGAGCTCGCCGGCCCACTTTTTTCTGCCGGGACCCGCCTCTGCACGCAGTGCCCGTTGTCCTTTTGTGCTGCGCTCGCCGCCGTCCTCTGTCCTGTCTAGGCCGCGCTGCGCCCGGCGGTAATGCTGCATCTGGCCGAGCGCGTGTCGAAGCGCGCGCGGCTTGAGCACGGCGACTGCGACCCGCGCGCGCTCGACGACCTCGCCGGCTCCCGCGACGCGGCAGCGCTCGCGGCACCCGGTCTTTCCCGCCTGAGTTCGCGGCTCCAACCGCCGCTCCGACAGCTTAATTTGGACCCTGCAGGAGCCCTTGCATCGACCCAAACCCGCGTCGCTGCGACACCGCCTGTAAGATTAGTTGCAAAAAACATCGGTGCGCCGGGCACGGGCTCGAGCAGTCTGTGCCTGCACGCCGAGAGCGGCCGCCCGCGCTCAATTCTGGATGCCGTGGCCGCCGCAGACACAACTAGTGCCGATCCCGCGCCGGCCGATTCTGCGCCGGCCGCTTATGCGCCGGCCAACTCTGCGTTCACGTGGGACGACCTCGCGGCAAGCGCGAGCATGCGCGGTGCAGGCGCCGCGGGTGCCGCTGCGGGCGCCGCCGCGGGTGCCGCGCGCGACTACGACGTCGATTTCCGCGCACCGACGAAGGAGCATGTGCTGCGCGCCGGGGTCAACGCCGCAATTGGGCTCGAGTCGGCCCTCGTGCTGTGGGACGAGCGCCGTATGCGGCTGTGCGTGGCCAAGAGCGTGGCGCGCTCGCCGTTCGGCGACTACCTCGCGCGGTTTGCGCGGTGCGGAAGCTATATTCGCCGGCTGCGGCGCGCGGCCAGCAGCATCCGCGACCTCGTGAGCGGCTCGGACTCGAGCCGCACAGCGCTGGCGCTGGCAACGTCGATCGAGTTCGAGGTCGGTGCGTTGCTGCGGCTCCCGCCGCTCGAGCTCGGCTCAGGACTCGTCACTCTCTACTCGCACTGCTTCAAAGCCAGCGCGCTGGCCCTCAATCTCGCCGAGCTCGTCGGCTGCGCCGACCTGCATGACGGCGGCCGGCTCCTGCGCGTGCCCTCGGCAACAACCATTCTTGAGCGCGCGTACAATCGTGCTCTGCTGCAGCAGGCGCAGCGCTGGCACGGCGCCATGCTGTGGCGGCTTGTATCCACGACGCTCGGGCCCTGGCTCGACGAGCTGAGCTTTGTCTTGGGCCTCACCGAGCAGCTCGTGCTGCGCGAGGCCTCGCAGGACATGCAGCGCGCGTACTTCCCCGAGCTGTTTGTGTACGTCGACGGCTCGGGCCAGATCCGCCTCAACAAGAAGCTGCTGCCCACATTCGTCTCGCTGGACATTGCCCAGGCCGCAGTGCAGTGCTATACCGTTCTCGTGATTCTCGGCATGAAAGGCCATGACGCCGTGGCCGCGGCGCAGACGAGCGCGCCGCCGCTGCGCATTCGCGGCGGCCGGCAGAGCGGAGAAGCAGCACTCGCGCTGTCTTCCTTGGCGAGCCAGCCCGCCTCGGTGCGCCAGGGCGTCAATGCTGTGCTCTCGAGTCTCGAGGCGCAGCCGCAGACGCGCCACTCTGCGCCGCGTGAGGAGTCGCAGCCGCCGTCCGTCGAGGCCGAGATCTGGCGCACGTTCGTGCCTGTGCTTGTGAGATACAGCGAGCTGAACGCCGTGGCCAAGCAGGTCCTGCACGCTGAGCTCGCCGCCGTACGCAATCTTGTTGTGGGTGTGTTCCTCTTGGGCGACGGCCCGCTGTGGTCGGTCCTTCAAGACCTGGTGGATTCCATGCACAACAACTGGCATGACGCGCCGTCGCTTATCCCGGCAATGAACGCGCTGGTCAGCAATTCCTATCCTGGAGCATCGTTCGTGGTGGATGCCGAGACGCATAACAGCTTGCAGCTGAAATACAGCTTTCCCAACACTATGGAAGCCGCACTCGGCGACCTCTGTCTGCAAAGCTTCCAGGCCGCCTTTGCGCAGCTCCTGCATCTACACTGCTCGCAGCAGCGCCTGCCGTTCGCGCTCCTATCGACAAATGCCGTGGACGTGGCGCGCGGGATCGACGCCGCGCTCGGCGACGGTTCGTGTGGCCTCATAGAGGTGGTTCAAGCGTTCCAGAAAGTCGCCACGATTTTGCACAACTAATTAGCATAGCTTAATTGGCGCAACTCAGCGCCTAATTGTTGCGGTTCCACGCCAAAGCTTTAAATGACCCAACAGCATCTTAGCTTATTGCGTACGTGAGGTGTCTAGATAGGGTGCCGCACGGAGATGGAACTTTCCGGCGGCGCACGAGACTCTCGCAGCTGATGAAATGTCGAGCAAAAACTAGTGCTTTGCGGGGCACTGCGCGCGCTCTCTATCAGGCGTCTACGGAGGTTCTCCACACACCGCACGCTTGACAAATTTCACCGGCGCGCTGCCACAAAATCTCACGGCCGCGCCTCAAATGAAGAAGACTCAAGCAATATCCGCTTCCTATTTATACTATTAGGCATAAACATGTCACGCAGCAGCAGCCACAGCGACGAATAAAAATTTAGGTGATGAGGGGCTCATCGATATACAGGGGTTATGACAAGAGCGCACTCGTCGGCCTGCTTAGCGCTGGTAGGAGAAGACGCCGCTGATGATGCCGTCGTCCTGGGCGAGGCGGTTCAGCGAGTCGTCGGCCTCAGCCTTCTGGCGCACGAAGCCGCTGAGGACGTATGTGTAGTGGTCGTCAGCGATGGCATGGCCGTTAGCGTCGACCTTGGCCACGTTGATCTGGACGGCAGACTGGTCCTTGGGCTTGATAAGGCGGCCAGTGGCGGAGCACTTGCGAGGCACGAAAAGCTCGACGTTAACACCAGCGTCGTTCTGCATTTTCCTCAATACGGGTCAATAGGATCGAGTATTGATACACTTATTCACGCCGGGATGTGTGCGTGACCAGTCAGCAGGCCCGCTGAGTCGGGTCGGCGTGACAATTTTTTCAAACCCTCGCAGTCACATCCTAGGGCTCTTAGGTCATCGCGCAGCCGCGCCTCCCCGACCGCGCGGCGCCGGTATACCGTTAGGGCCCCGCGCTACGCGTGCCGGACGCGGCCCCGGCCCGCCGCGGTGGCGGCCAGCGCCGCGCCAAACGGCGCGCCAAAATCGCTCATCAAAACCCCACCCAGTCCAATTGTTTACTGGTCTCTTCGGAACCGCGCACACCCACACGTGCCGGTGCGGCTACTTCGGAGCACCGTTCTGGCTGGCACGTGGGATGGGCCAGACACACGTGGGAACCACGGATGCGGTCACAACCCCCCTTCGCGCCGTCAAACCACACCAATAATTAGCTAGAATTGCGCAGGAGCCGTGCGCGGGCGTTGCCACCAGGCCTCGGCACGCTACAACGCAACCTCCAGTTTAATTGATCTTATCCGCCATTGCTCCGCACCCAGAAGCGGGGGAGGCTGTGTTGATATACGAGCTGCTTTGTCATTGGGAACTGTCCGTCTTAACACTACACCTCCGTACTATATTAAGGCAACCAAGGACGCCACAGCTCTGATTCTAGCCGTACCAGCTACCAATCGCTACTGCTGTGGTTTGTTTTTGATAGCATAGAATACATCAATGCCTTAGCTGCTGTTCCACGGATGCACGACGTAGATGTCTCGCGCGCGCGCAAAGCGAGCCAGTCGTTACGTGTATTCCAAGGCGATCAGGAGGCGGCCAAGGTAGCTGTGAGAGCAAAGTCCCCGCCGCAGCATGAGGGGCCCTCACAGGCCCGTACTAACTCCATAGAAGTGCCCGAGTTAGCTAAACTAGAGCTGGGTAGCGTCGAAGAGGAGGCGGTTGTTGTAGTAGAGGACTCGCGCCCGGAGTCCGCCACGCCCTCGGCCTCATCGGATCCCGAGCGCCCGGGCGAGCCCGAGGCCTCGGGCTCGCACAGGGCTTCGTCGCTGCTTGCGAGCAAGCCGCGCTCCAGTGAGAGCAGTGGCTCCGTATTCAGCAAGGGTCGTGCTGAGGCAGTGAGTGAGGCAACCTACGTGCCTCACCAGTCCGTGTCAAAGGGCGAGAGTGAGAGCGAGAGCGAGGACGGCGAGGGTGATGCTGACTCTTCCAGCAGCACTGATAGGGGCTCCGACGCCGAAGATGAGCCCAACTATCCGCTCAGCGTCGAGCTGAAGCCGTTCAAGCATAAGGTAGGCGGGCACACCGCCATCTTCCGCTTTTCGCGCCGGGCCGTGTGCAAGACGCTGCAAAACCGCGAAAACATGTTCTACGAAACCATTGAGAAGTACCACCAGGACCTCCTCAATTTCATGCCGAAGTACATCGGTGTCCTGAACGTGCGGCACACCGTCTTGCCTGACGTGCAGAACGAGCGCAGCGAAAAGCAATCGTGGACGGCTGTGAACGATGCGCAGGTGAGTGACTCCAACACAGCGGCTAAGTCACAGCTGCCCCGCGCCAAATCGCAGTCTGCTTTGTCCAGTTACAGCGAGGTCTTGCTCGACGACAATATGCATATTCTGCCGCGCTCTATGATGTTGCTTTGCCAGCAGCGCGAAGCTGCTCTCGAGAAGAAGCAGGCCGAAAGCCTTGCTGTCCAGAACAGGAAGGGATCAGAAATCGGGCCCAGGGGATCCTTCAATTTGAACGACCAGCGCCCGTCTATGATGACATGGGGCGCAGTCGAAGATGCAGACAGCAGAGGCGCAACAACCGTCAACCGCGACCTCAAAGACCTCGTGCTGAAGGAAGTCTTCGCGCCAGAACGGCCAGACCGCACATCACTACGCAGAGGCAGCCGGCACAGCCGCTCGGACGACCGCATCAGTACGCACCTGAATGGCCCAAGTACTGTCGCGTCACATTCTGCTTCGCACACAAATATTCCAAGGATGCCTGAGACACCGAGTGCTATGAGCAGTGAATTATCATCTCCTATGCCTGTCTCCCCTGCCGCTGTCTCCCCTGTGCCTGCTTCGTCGGTTCCAGGCTCCCCTGCGACCTTGGCTGACTCGGAAACACAGTCGCTGAGTTCGCCTGCAGTGTGTTCAATGTATACCAAGACCGAGAGGTTCATTCTTCTCGAAGACCTCACACATACACGAAAGAAGCCGTGCGTACTCGATCTGAAGATGGGTACGCGACAATACGGAGTCGACGCTGCCTTGCGAAAGCAGCAGTCTCAAATGGCAAAGTGCCGTGCGACAACCTCAAGAAAGCTCGGCGTCCGCATTTGTGGAATGCTGGTCTCAAGCTCTGACTCCAAGGACGTCTTCTTTAGAGACAAGTACTTTGGGCGCAAGATCAGTGGACTGAAACAGTTCCAGCTCTGCCTAATGAGGTTTTTGTACGACGGGACTGCCTGGTCCGTCATTCGCCACATTCCAAAACTGCTGCGGCGCTTCGGCCAGTTACAGAAGATCATCGACGAACTTTTCGACTACCGTTTATACGGCGCCAGCTTGCTACTGGTATACGATCAAAATGAGACACGGAAGACCGACATTTCGGTGCGACTTATCGACTTCGCTCAGTGTGTCACGGCTGAGAATTTCCCTGAGTATGCCGCAGCCCCTCCAACCCATCGTGGAAGGCCCGACGTGGGTTTTCAACTTGGAATTCGCACACTAATTAAAAGCTTCCAGGAAATCTATACTGCGCTTGTTGACGCAGAGTTCTCACAAGAGCACTTCGCTTCACTGGATGAGGCGAAGTTCCACATGCCTATCGAGTATATGGAGAATTTTGATGGCTCTTTGAAGTCTGTCGAAATACCTCAAGGCGTCGACGAGGATGAGGACATCGACGGACTGTCGTACTAATAGAGAGCTTAATTGTAATTCAGCTTAATTTATTCACCTTTTCATCTGTATGACGTGTTTATGAATGACCTAACATTGTTTGTACTATCAGGCCCATTTGCCGATCACTGCCATTGCCGCTGCTCCAGCCAAAAAGGATCCAATCTGTGTATTCAGTTTCCATAGCGGTGGATTTTCATCCGTGAATATGAAATCGCGAGCGATCAGCTCAACGAAGCCTGTGTAGATGAGCACGCCAGCCGCGATGGAGTCTAAAACACCACCTACCACTAGTGATATGTATCCATTTTCGCGATACGTAGTGCGAACACCAAGCCCAGCAGCTATCGCAATTGGCGTGGTGAGAGCATATGCGGCGCACAATACGTATGGAATCCATTGAATTTTGGGTCGGAAGGGTATTGCAGATAATCGCGCCCCGATTCCTAGGCCTTCAAATGCCTGGTGAAATGCGATAGCTGCGTAAAGAGCCTCAATATTAGCCGTGGTTCCTAAGGAGAGGCCGATCATGACCGAGTGTAATAATATCCCACATTCAAGAATCAAAAAGCCATAGAACTGCGAACGGAAGGTAAGCTCATCTTTGTCCGCAACTTCAGAGGAACTCGTGTTTGTGTTGCTGATTTCTGAACCTCCTTCCACCGACCGTACCGCACACCGTGCCCTCAGAGCAACTTCAACTTTACCAGATTGCTGATGCTCTTCTGCATGTTGCATTATCGAAGGCGCATTATCATTGACTGTTTTGCCATATTTGTGCGTGACCAAGGCACCACAGTAAACGTCCACGAGAAACGTCAAGAGAGCACCACACATGATCAATGCTGCGCACCAATTGTAGTCGGCCCAATGGCCCGTCAATCCCACGCATGAGTTAGGCCCAATGGCATTATAAGCTGGGTCCATAAGATGAATAAATGCTGTCGCGACGATAACCCCACTTCCAAACATCTTGGCGATCATATAATAGGTTTCAGGAATATTCCACTTTTTGGCAAGTAGAGGCACCAAGGTCACAACGAGACTCGTGAAAAAAATGACGAAAATTGACGATATTCGCACACCGAGTTTCCCATTGTATTCAGTCTCACCGAAATATACACCTTGCACTACACACGCCTTCCAAGCGTTATCAGGAACATAATCTGCTAAGGTTACGTTCTCCGGCGACCATTCGCTCCACCATTCGCTCTGGGTCATTTAATAGCCTCGTCGCTGGGCTTCACACACACAATAAAAATATATTTGAGTCATATGAAGTGTACGTACATCTTTTCCATTCTTAACTGAATTAGGCAGTCAACGCACGGTGTCGCATCAAGATCCTGTCACCTAATGCATACATTCTCTAGTGGTAGACGTAGAATTCATTTTGTGCTCCCTCGACTTTTTCTACAGCGCGTTAGCTTGTCCGTCGCGATCAGCATCTTTTTGTACGAAAATTAAGTAAATACTAATATTAAGCTTCGTGTGCTTTCTTTCTGTTTTGGTCTTACCGTTGTGATGCAAAATAACTTCATCTAAAGATACAAAGATGAGCAGAAGACAATGTCACGCTTTATGCGCTCCTGTGCGACAGCGACCTTATCGTACAACTCAACATCGCCAATGATTCGGGCGGCAGACATTACGGCGCGGCAAATTTCATCAAGCCGGTTGATGACGCGCACAATAAGGCCCTCTTGCACGGTTGTAAGCGCCATAATCTCACTGAAATTCATTCCACGCGCCCATTCATAGACGACCTGCATTAACGCGAATCTGTTACGTTCGGAGAACTCTGCCTCTTCCTGTGTTAGAGTGACTTGATGCTTGGTAGCCAAGTCCTGTACTCTCTTAACGATCTCAAGCAGTCGCTCTTTACCAGCATCAAGCTTAGGCGTAACAGTTGGTGGATCTTCTGCTCCCCGTGCTCCTTCAAACACGAATACAGAGAGAAGTGCCACGATTTCTTCGGGCTCATAAGAGCCGAGGAAATTATCAAGAAGCAACTCAGTCAAGTAAAGCTCATAGCCAGTGCTGATCTCACAGGCAACTCTGCCCTTCAACAACACATTCAGTTGTTCGTCAACGTATTTGGATTCTTTCAAGACATTCACCCGCTGTTCATAGTCTGGAAGCAGAGCCGTATTTGCCGCTGTAGCAGAGGCTTTGATACGAGCGGTTTCGACTTCGACATCGCTTATCTGTGCAACGAACTCGTAAAGCTTGGAATGAGCCAACGCTATCTCTTTGTCCACCTTTTCCATTCCCAGGCTCTCGTCTACCAGCTTTCCAGCTTCCTTCAATTGAATTACCAAGGACTGCCGCTTTTTCAAAGCCGCTCGCGCGTCTACAGCCTTGATGTTGCCGAAGTCCATCTCCACAAATACTGTGTCCATATTCTCAAGATAGGTTTGAAATACTTTTTGGCTTTCTTCGGGACTAAGATTGCGACCCTTCCCCAATCCTTTAACGCGCGAAGAGCTAACAAGCTCGAGTTGATCAAGCGCCACAGACTGCAGCTGACTTTTACCCGTGATGGCACTCACATTATACGACGAGGGATTCGAATCCACCGCGGTCCAATGCAAGAATCCCTTGTGCTTGCCCCCGATGAAACCAACAGGATACATTATCACCTTATTGTCGTTCCGCGAAATGTTTCTGATAACACCCAGCATGAAATTGCCCTTGGCTGTTCGATACAAACAGAATCGGTCAACGACTGATGAGGATTTGAAGACCACAGCGACCTCATAGATCGCGCTGGTGAGAGCATGATACTCTGTGGCCAATTTGTGGTAGGTAGCCATGGCCGGGGCGAGCTCTGGGTTCAGATTCTTGGCCGCGATGAGTTTCTGTGATTCGTTGGTCAAACCAGCAGCTAGTTTCTGGGCGGAAATCAACGACTTTTCGCGCTCTGGGCGCAGCACATGAGTTGCGTTCTCTGAAAATGACTGCTGAATGACGTCCTGAACCTTTAAAGCCTCAATACGAAGCAGAGACAGGATCATCGTGTACGTCAGTCTGAATTGCGAAGTGAGCTTCGTCGGAACACCGAGCACCACAGTCTCTAAAGGCCCACGAGGAATCACCTCTTCCTTATTGTTGTTCATAATGATAACTGTACCGACCTTGTCGAGACCTCGGCGTCCGGCGCGACCAGCCATCTGAGTGTACTCTCCGGGAGTCAAAAAGCGCATCACCTTAGAATCGAACTTCTTGATGGCAGTGAATACGACGGTCCGGGTTGGCAAGTTCAAGCCCATTGCAAAGGTTTCAGTAGCAAACAAGAGCTTAACCAGCCCTTTAGCGAATAGAATTTCCACAACCTCCTTCATGATGGGGAGAAGACCACTATGGTGCACACCAATACCTTGCTGCAGCAGTTCACGCAGCATCTGGATCTGTGGAAGCTCGCGGTCCTCTTTCCGCAAACGGGACACGGCTTTATCCATAAACATATACACCTGGGACTTTTCGCGCCCAGTATTCAAAGACACGCTTTGAAGCTGTTGCGCGTATTGCTCACACAGCTTGCGCGAAAAGACGAAGAACACGGCTGGAAGGAGATGCTTGCTACGCAGATACTCGGTCAAGTCGAGGAGCGCGGTCTTGGAGGCTTGGCCGTCATTAAAGCGGCCTGGTTGAGATGGCATAGCGCGCTTCATGGCTTGTTGGGCTGATGAACCACCACGGCCACGGGCACTACCACCACGCGCACCGCCACGCGGAGCAACGCCGCCGCGTCCTCCGCGGCCGCCTGCAGCTGCTCCGCCACGGCCGCCTTGTCCGCCTTGTCCACCTGAGGGAGGAGGTGGTTTGATTGCGTCTTGAGCACCGCGATATCCTATCTCGTTGAACTTCCGCTCCTCCGTTACAATCTCAAACAGCTGCTTCTTGGCCCAAATGTGGTGCATCAAAGGGACAGGACGCTTCGGGGTGGAGATAACGTAGACGTCCTTTTCCTTAGTTCTGCCGACCCAGTTCGCGAACTCGAACGTGTTCGGTACGGTTGCACTTAATAGTACCAGCTTGACGTGGTCTGGAAGCATGATGATAACCTCCTCCCACACGACACCTCGCTCGCTGTCATTCACGTAATGAACTTCATCGAAAATGATAAACTCGACGTCACGAATGATGTCGGCGCCACGATACAGCATTGAGCGAAGAATCTCCGTTGTCATGATCAAGGTGGAGGCGTCGGGATTCAGTTGCACGTCACCCGTCAAGATGCCAACGTCCTCGTACTCCTGCTTGAAATCGCGGTACTTTTGGTTACTCAGGGCCTTGATTGGCGATGTGTAAATGCACTTTGTCATATGTTTTGCGGCCAGGCTCATGGCGTACTCAGCAACAACGGTCTTGCCAGCTGATGTGTGAGCGGCAATGAAGACAGAGTCACCTCTCTCGAGGCGGTACACGGCCTCCTTTTGGAAGCTATCCAGTTCAAACGGCCACGTGCGCGCGGGATTCGGGATAAGCTCGTGGAAATTGGTGAACTCCTGGTTGATGTCGACCATGTGAGCCCAGTTATGCTGTTGCGGCTTGCGTAGCTCTTCCAGGTTCACCTCGCGGACAAAACTGGCCGAAGTGGGAAGCAGGGAGTCGATCGAGTTGAACTTCGAGTCTCCAAGGGGCTCGGACTCTGACTCGGACTCGTCAGACTCGATGATATCTGCAATCTCGTCATCGTCCTCATCGCCCTCGTCCAGACTGGGAAGCGCATTGGTACCCTGGGCTTCTTTTATGCTTCCGGCGCGACTCAGTCCTGGTGCGGTGTCAAGCAATCCAAGATGATTGCGGTGCATCTCGGCCGTTGTGCTTGACTCGCTAATATCGAGACCACCGGGCGTGAAAGGCATGCGTCCCGAGCGGCCGCGCACGGCGTCGGTCTTAGAACCCATGCGCCGAGTAATGGAGAGCGTGGACGACGTGTTGAGCTGCTGCAATGGCACGGCCTGCAAATTCAGCGCCTCGACATCGCCGTCAAGACCGACACGGTCGAAGCGGATTTGCACGCGCGGGTCGAATTCGGGCATTTCTGCCAGGTCTTCGGCGAGTTCGCGCGCGTTCATGTGCAGCTTGGGCTGCAATTTGTGCAGCCATTTCTGGTTGAACTGCGCTTTTGGGGTGAGAAACGTGGCTCTGAGGTCGTTCTCAACCGCCGTGGTTTCCTCGGGAACGCGCGCTCCCTCCATCGCTGCAGCCACAAGCTCCGTATTCATCATGGGTGAAGCCGTGAATACGCAAAGCGATAGCCTGCAAGCGCTAGTTGAGGTGGTTCAATAGTCAAGCAGCGGTTAGTACGAAATTAGGGGACGCTACATGTAACTGTTAATTCGGGAGGCGGTGACAAAGACGTGCGTCATCCTCGGCACCGTGACCTGCGGTTCCACAACCGTCTGGTTTTGACCACGCACCACCCAAAGCCACCCGGGGCCCGTCTCAGAACCGCAGCGCTCGAGTTAATTAGCCTTCGGATGCCGCCTAAAACAAAGCGCACGTCTACCGCGGTGAAGCGTCTTATGACGGAGTACCGCCAGCTCATCAAGGACCCGCCCGAGGGCATCAGTGCGGGGCCCGTGTCCGAGGACAACTTTCTGGAGTGGGAGTGCCTGCTGGCCGGACCGGCAGATACGTGCTACGAGGGCGGCGTGTTTCCCGCGACGCTGTCGTTTCCGCAGGACTATCCTCTGAACCCACCAAAAATGATCTTCACACCGTCCATCTTCCACCCGAACGTGTATCCGAACGGCGAGGTGTGCATTTCGATTCTGCATGCGCCCGGCGATGACCCGCACATGTACGAGACCGCGGCCGAGCGCTGGTCGCCCATCCAGAGCGTCGAGAAGATTCTGATTAGTGTCATTAGCATGCTGGCCGAGCCGAACCCGGAGAGTGGCGCCAACATCGACGCAAGCAAGCTGTGGCGCGACAACCAGAGCGCTTTTGTCGAGCGCGTGCGTGGCGAGATCAGGGCCGCTCTTGATATACCCAAGTAAACCTAGTTTTCCTGTGCTGCCTCGGCGTCGTCGTCGTCAAACTCCTTCAAGTCGGCCACGCTGCACAAATACGTCGCAATCGCATCCTGCCCGGCATTCTCGGCCTGGTAAATCGGGTCCAGGCCGGCACCGTTTTTGGCCAGCGGGTCGGCGCCGGCCTCCACGAGCAGCTTCACGCTGTCGAGCGACCCCGTCAGCGCCGCCCAGTGCATGGGCGTGTTTCCGCTCTCGTTGCCCGCGCTGGCCAGCTCTTTTCGCGCGGGCTCCGGCAGCTTCTCTAGAATGTATTTAAGTAGCTCAGTATGACCGTTTGCCGCCGCCATGTGCAGCACGTTTGCCTGCGAGAATTCGTCCTTCGTGGAAACGACCGTCTCGACGCCCTGCGGCGTCTGCAGGAGCTCGGCGAACGGCTCAATCTCTCCCTCGCGCGCAATGTCAAGCAGTGTGAGCTCTTCCTCGAATTCCCCAGAGTCCGACATTGCAACCTATGCTTGAAACGCCGCTTTGGTCTCGGGCTCGTCGATTCCAAGAATGAAAAAAATTAATTATGTAACAGGCGACCCTCCACAAACCCCATAGTCGTTGTCCAGTGCTTCCATCACCGTAACTACGTTCTTGATTCGGGTTAATGGACTCGGCACGCGAGTGGCTCAAGGCTGGCCACATTCTCAGCAAGTCCGAGGTGCCCAATCCAGAAGCATTGAGGGCGGGCGGCGCGTCTCTTAGCGACGCCGCTCTAGCTCACCTCAGGGCAATTCAAGACGAACTTGCGATGCAGGTGCATGATCCAAAGCACCAGGAGCTTATTTCCATCGCTGTAGATGACATGAAGGTTGTCACGGCCCTCATGAAGCTCATTGTGGTGTACGGGCTCTACCCGTTCGTTCCAGACGATTCCATGGTGCCACTCCAATCACGCATAGCTTGGGATCTGCCGGCAAAGCTAGAAAACGACTCAGCAGTGACTGAGAATCTTGGTCGCACAACGGAAGCGCTAGTCTCAATTGTGCTCAGAGGTGACGATTTATCGAGCCTGATTCTTGTGTCTCCATTCCTTGTCGATCTTCTAGCGGCAAGCAGCTCTTTTCCATCGCTATATGCTGAGTTGTTCGCCAAAACTCCAACTTTCACTCTGTACAAACTGCTCATTCAGTTGCGCTCGCGCCCAGCCCCGAAACCCGTGATTGCACATAGCCTGGGTGAGCTTCCAATAAAGAGGAAAGATGCTGTGCGCACCCTGATCGAGCTAGTAATCGAGCCAAAATCCGATACTGGCACTCAGGAAGTGGAGCTTGGAAATGCGGATAAGGCCGCCCAAGTGTTGGCCGCTGTTCCTCCCGGCGTGTCTAAGGTCGCATATATACGTGCTTTGGGAACACAACTATTTGCTATTCTCGCGGGCTCTGCGGGACATCAACTTGCAGACGCTGCAGCGCGGGTCGTTTCCACGCTTTCTGAAACACAGCCGCGCCTCGTCGGCGAGCTTCGCAATCTACTTGTGCGCCCCTTTGAGGATTCCGGATCTTCGGCAACACCAGCCTTAGCAGCGAACTTGCGTTTAGCTGAGTCTACAGAAGCTCAGTACAGCGGTCTGTTTACTCATGTTGCGGCGCGCATTTGTCCTGCCATCTGGCTGCTTGTTAATGCTTCGAAGTCAGACGCTAAAGGTGAGCTCGATAGCGCGTACCTCGCTTTGTTGGCTCGCATTCTGGAGTCTGCACCTGAAATTTGCATGAGGAGCATCGTACTAGCTTTTACGGCATCGAAAATCCCAAGAACTAGGCTTGAGTGGACTGGCCTGGACTCGCGTCAGCCCGCTCTGATCGAAACGGTTGGTACGCAAAATGCCAATGAGTCCAAGGGTCTGTTACAACTCATAGATGCACGACTTGACGTCTTGGTGACTGTTCTAGCTAAGGTTTCAGACACGGCTGCCACGTCCATACTGATTTTCGTGCTGCAGTGGTACGTGGATGGCACCGCGGCAAACGACCCGATGACAAGCATGGTGCTCGCGAAGACGGTTGAGCGGTTGGCGAAGGACGCTACTCTTCGTCCCAAGTTGTTCAGCGATCCAGACCAAATTGTGCAGCTTGCCTTCCGGCTCATCAGTGCGAACACAATGCGTCCGCTGGTCGCCCCCGAGCCGGCAATGAACACTCTGGATATCGCAGATGCTGACAGTGACGATGAGGACGACGACAACGACAACAACGCAGGTGCAAGCTCCCCGAATAATAGCATGCTTAATGACGAGAGTTTGGCATTAGTCGAATTGTCCTTGTCGCTCCTAGGAAGCGCGCTGATGGAGTCGCTAGGCAGTAGCGAAGAAAGCCAGCCGAACATTTCCAGCGAGCAGACCAGCCTGCTAACGAGATTGAGTCGCGATTACCCTAAGTCAATCCGCTCAAAGGCGGACTTCTGCTTACAATTGCTTGACGGCAGTCGGCGCGAGCAGAAGGAGGTCGATATGGAAAATGACGCCGAAGTTCTGGCAGCGGCTCGCTTGGCTCTCCAGGAGCCATTAGTGCCTTCTCGCGCTTATGGGCTTTATCTTTATATCAAGCTTGTGGAACGCCATGCAGTTTCATTAGATGTGGCAATGTCTGCATTCCTTGAGGAGCTTCGTGACGACGACTCGTACGTTTATCTTAACGCCATCAAGGGTATCGAGACGGCCGCACGTGTAGGAGACTCGTCTCGCGTGCTCGATCTCCTCCTTCCTGCAATTGATTCCAAAAACACGCCGCTAGATGCCGTGCTCCGAGCCCGCGAAGCATTAGTGCGGATCATATCACCGGGAACGGCGATGCGTCTCAGCGCACAACTCGTTGACACATTGCTAGAAGACCTCAGAGCTTCGGCAAGAACCACACGCGATATCCGGTTTCGCCTGTCGTCCTGCTCTCTTCTGGGTATAGTTATTTCTCAATATCCGCACGCCCTGTCAGAGATTCAGGAAAACGACGCAGCCGGCTGCGCGCTGGGAATCTTGCGCTACGAGAAAGCGCCGGACGAGGAAGCACTGCGAAAAGCAGCTGTTGTTTTGGCGCTTGAAATCATTAATGCTGTGAATGAGGGCGCCTTTGCTGGTGGTCTTGCGAAATCAACACTATCATCGCTCATGACAGAAATCGAGTTTCTCATGCATCACACCGACGATGCCGTGCTTCTGGATCACTGCCGTGCAGTCATGGAGTCGGCCAAACCGGTTGCTTAACTTATTTATCTACTTAACATCCTGCTAATGCACGTTGTTTACGATCCACTCCGGCGGTGCGTATACCCGTACCCGTGTTTGTTATTACGGAGATAGGGTTTTTCTGGGCAAGGGCCCGCGAGATATGGGGCAGGAAATATTATCGAACGTTCTAGAAGCCCTGTCGGAAACTGCGCCGGCGAATGTTACGTGGGCGGCGCGAAACATCCAACAGCATCATCTGTGTATTTTAAGTAGGCTATCAATCAGTGCTGTTAATTGAAGGGAGACCTACGAATCTCCCGCGCTCCGTGTTTGGCACTGCCCGTGCCGTCGTGGAGATGGACGCGATTCTCTCCGCGTTTGGGAGCTTGGAGAACCTTCTCGGTGTCTGCTTACTAAGTGTCCCTGCAGAAGTCCCACCTTCAAGCCGCAAGTATATAAACCCCGGCTATCCGCATCGTGCCGTGCAGTTGCCAACACACAAAAGACTACACACACAAATGTCAAACAGTGAGTCGTTTGAGTTTCAGGCTGAGATCTCGCAGCTTCTCAGCCTGATCATCAACACCGTTTATTCCAACAAGGAGATTTTCTTGCGTGAGCTTATCTCCAACGCTTCCGATGCGCTGGACAAGATCCGCTACATCTCGCTTTCTGAGCCCAAGGCTCTTGACACCGAGCCGGAGCTCTTCATCCGCATCATCCCCCACAAGGAGCAGAAGGTGCTTGAGATCCGCGATTCCGGTGTCGGTATGACCAAGGTCGACCTTGTGAACAACCTTGGTACCATCGCTAAGTCCGGCACTAAGCAGTTCCTTATGGACGCCCTTGCTGGCGGCGCCGATATGTCCATGATTGGCCAGTTCGGTGTTGGTTTCTACTCTCTCTTCCTTGTTGCCGACCGCGTGCAGGTCATCACCAAGCACAACGAGGACGACCAGTATATTTGGGAGTCTGAGGCTGGTGGCAAGTTCACGATCACCAAGGACACCGTGAATGAGCCCCTTGGCCGTGGTACGCTCCTTCGCATGTACCTCAAGGAGGACCAGCTCGAGTACCTTGAGGAGAAGCGAATCAAGGAGGTCGTGCACAAGCACTCCGAGTTCGTTGCTTACCCCATCCAGCTTGTTGTGACGAAGGAGGTCGAGAAGGATGCCCCTGAGGAGGAGTCCGAGAAGACTGAGGAGGGCGACGACAAGCAGCCCAAGATTGAGGAAGTCAAGGAAGACGAGGAGAAGAAGGAGGCTAAGAAGATCAAGGAGGTTGTTACCGAGAATGAGGAGCTGAACAAGACGAAGCCCCTCTGGACGCGCAACCCCAAGGATGTCTCCAAGGAGGAGTACGACGCCTTCTACAAGTCGATCTCCAACGACTGGGAGGATCCGCTGGCGGTGAAGCACTTCAGCGTTGAGGGTCAGCTCGAGTTCAAGGCTATTCTCTACGTGCCCTCGCGCGCTCCGTTTGACCTGTTTGAGAACAAGAAGAAGCGTTCGAACATCAAGCTTTACGTGCGCCGTGTCTTCATCACCGACGACGCTGAGGAGCTCATTCCTGAGTGGCTCTCGTTCGTGAAGGGTGTCGTTGACAGTGAGGAGCTGCCGCTTAACCTCTCGCGTGAGATGCTCCAGCAGAACAAGATTCTGAAGGTCATCCGCAAGAACATTGTCAAGAAGGTTATTGACATGTTCAACGAGATCGCTGAGGACCAGGAGCAGTTCAACAAGTTCTACCAGGCCTTCTCCAAGAACCTGAAGCTCGGCATCCACGAGGACAGCACGAACCGTGCCGCCCTTGCTAAGCTGCTGCGTTACCAGTCCACGAAGAGCGGCGAGGAGCCGACCTCGCTTACGGACTACGTCACGCGCATGCCCGAGCACCAGAAGAACATCTACTACATCACTGGTGAGTCGATCAAGAACGTCGAGAAGTCCCCCTTCCTCGACGCTCTGAAGCAGCGCAACTTCGAGGTTCTTTACATGGTTGACCCCATTGACGAGTACTGCGTGCAGCAGCTCAAGGAGTTCGAGGACCACAAGCTTGTTGACGTCACGAAGGACTACGAGCTTGAGGAGTCTCCGGAGGAGAAGAAGCAGCGTGAGGAGGATATCAAGACCTTCGAGCCGCTCACTAAGGCCATCAAGGAGATCCTTGGCGACCAGGTTGAGAAGTGCGTTGTCAGCGACAAGCTCGGTGCCGAGTCGCCTGCTGCCATTCGCACGGGCCAGTTCGGCTGGAGCGCGAACATGGAGCGTATCATGAAGGCGCAGGCGCTTCGCGACACCACCATGTCCCAGTACATGGCCTCGAAGAAGATCATTGAGATCTCCCCTCGCTCGCCCATTGTCAAGGAGCTCAAGGCCAAGGTTGACGCCGATGGTGCCTCCGACCGTACGGTCAAGGATCTGACCACGCTTCTTTACGAGACGGCGCTGCTTGTTTCGGGCTTCTCGCTGGACGACCCGAGCTCGTTCGCAACGCGTATCAACCGCCTCGTGTCGCTTGGTCTGAACATCGACGAGGCTGCTGCCGAGGAGACCCCGGCCGCCACCGAGGCTTCGTCGGAGACCCCGGCCGAGTCCGTGATGGAGGAGGTCGACTAAGCAAGCTCTTAATTCCTACTGGCGATTATGTAGATAGTATTTTATTATAAAGTAATTTGAATTGCATTGAAATTTCATTCATTATGCTTATTTCTTATTTTGGCATAGGGGGAGAACTCAAGCTCTGTCAGGGTCTGATTAGTGCCAGCTTGTGAGTGGTTTCTTTATCTGACCACGCACGGTATCGATTTTATGTACACAATGGTAGTATGTAGACAGGTTAGTATAGGAAGTACTGCTTGCAAATTACCATGAGTTGTCGAACTTCTTCAGCTCCTTTTCGCCCTGCACAAGATCCTTTTGAACGCGGCGCCGCATGAAGAATATGGGGCAGTCATTGGCAGCACAATTCACGTCATGGTGCATACTATGCTGGCATCCCTGACACTGTGTCCAGAGTCGGGCGAAGCGCACTTGAAGTTCATTAACATTCATGAGCTCCCTAGTGTATAATTCGGGTACGCGCGACAAGCAATTTTCACAAACAGCTCCGTTTTTGTAGGCGCCTTTCAGCGGCCGCTTGCAACCCTTGCAGAGCTCAGACTTGACAGCAAACCTCATGAGTCCGCTTGTTGCTGGAGTTGCACGGACGACGCTTCTCGTATGCTCACCAGTAAGAAGCGAGCCCGCTTTATTTTTGCCAAGGATAGGCTCGAAAATTCGAAGAAGAGGTTTGCTCAACTGGTTCTCCAGGTAGTAATTAGTGTCGATTGGCAGGTTGTTCTCCAAAACATACACAGGATCCTCACTCTTTTCATAGTTCTTAGCTCCTTCTTTGGCTTGCACGATGACATAGGGCACACGATCGCCAAGGGCAGGTGCACTTCCGGCGTCACGTTTACGCATCCGCTCAGCAAGCTCAACATGCGCCTGCTTGCCTGCATAATCGGCTCTTGATAATTGTTTTGAGATCACTAGCAAACTCAAATCAACACGATTCTGAAGTAAGTCCATGATTGTTTGTTTGACGAACTCTTCCGCAGCCTTCGTGTCTCGATCGATCAGAATTCGGTGCAGAACAGTCTCAATGACATTTTGCACAAGCTGACAGTTATCGCGCCGAACGGTCTCAATACCTTTCGTATCCATCTTGTCAAACTTGTTCGGGTTTGTCCAGTAAATACCAGCATATCTCTTCTTATTGATGAGCAGATACGGATAATAAACCTTCTCGAACTCGAGCTTGATAGGATTCAGGAATGTCTTGGACACGACGCCTGCAGCTTCTTCACCGAGCCTCATTGCCTCCTCTAGTGAGTCCACGCCGAATTTGACCATAACCGAATCCGTATCACCGTAGATAACCTGGCTATCATGTGCATAGCCATTTTCCTTAGTGTAGTGTTTCTCCACAAGCTCTTTTGTAGCCTCGATCATTTCACGGCCATAGCTGGTTACTGACGATGAGATGGCCAAGCAAGGCAGCTTTCCAATAGTAGCGCCTGTGAAACCGTATACGGAATTTGCACTGATCTTCAGAGCCAACTGACGGCCGTCGAGGACAGCGCGTTTGAAAGGATCGGTTTCGTTTTTAAGATCTGCCTTAGCACGCTTACGCGCAGTGAGCAGTTCATTCAAAATTATCGGCAAAAGACCATGTCGTTTTTCCTTTTTAACGAACATGTCCCGGTTTGGCGTTACAACATAGTCTTTGTCCTTTACCAGCCCCAGACGATCTATAGCATCCTGCGTTAGCAGCGTTGTGTAGCATAGATTATGCGCCATCATGATACTGGGGTACAAACTGCTGAAATCCAGGGTAGCAATAGGCATGCTATAGTATCCTCTCACAGGTTCGATGACAGTCGCACCCTCATACTGTTCGTCAGAGCTTCCCTCCTGTCGCATGTTCGGGATAAGCATATCGACCTCGCGAGCTTTTCTAAACAGCTGCGAAATGACCTTGATCTGCTGACCGCGGGTCAAAAGATATGACATCGGCACGCCAGTCACACGAGCCATCTCTGTCATGTTGACGAATGCCATGAGCTTGTCTATAAGCCTCAGGGGAAGATATGCGTCCTTGAGACAGTATACTGCCAGACGGTAACGAGAGTCGGCGTTTCCATTTTGCAATTCTGTGATGATCGAATGGTGGACGTCCTCTTTCTGCTCGCCCAGGAATTTAGCCGACACGGCATTCAAAGTGTATGATCGCATTTTATACTCGCGGCGAATATACTGCAGCATGTCGATCTGGATCCGGCCTTCGATGTTCGTCACCTTAGACTCTGAGGACCCAAATGCCTTCGATGAGAATGTGGACGTGCTCAGGCGCTGCTGGACTTTCTTGAGGCGGCCAAAATAGGCAAACTTGTCGCTGATCTTGAGCTTCGCAGCGCGGTCGATCAGGTATGGGAAGTCGAAGTTGGTCGTGTTGTAGCCAATGATGACATCCGGATCCACCGCGTTCACAAACTCAGACCAATGGTTCAGCATTTCTGTTTCGGTTTTGTGCTCAAGCACTTGCGAGCCCACAATCGGAGAGCAAGTGCCCAATGTGAATACGTTACGCACAAACGGACGGGTTGCGCCCTGTATCTGTACCATGCAAGCGATCTGAATGACAGGGTCGATGTTGGGGTCTGGGAAAATGCCTTTCCTCCCGGAGCACTCGATATCAAAACTCATGATGCGCAAAGGGGCCGACTTTAGCCATTCACCCTCAGCCTCATGAGCTATAAGGTCGTTGTAGTCTATAGAGACCTCGATTTGACATCGTGACTCGCATCTTGAGGCAGGCTTAACGTGATACTTGCCCTGGGGCAGAGTAATCCACGACATTCCCACAATGCCGCAGTCAATAGTGCAGCGCATGGTGTACGAAATGTTGTCGTATGTCTGGTTGCCGAACCGGTACCCGGCCAGAACGAGACCGCCCGTGTCATTGTTCTCGAACTTGGAGCGGACCGTGGTTACGGCGCGCGGGTCGGTACATACGATTTTCAGAAACGGGAACTTTGCGTCGCCGTTGTAGCCCCACAGGCTTTGTTTCATCTCAATGTGGACGCGCACAATAGCGCCGCCAAGCTTCAAGTCATCGACCATCTGCGGGACATGCTTCTCCGTGAACCCACTGGGACATGGGACGTAGAGGTAGTGTAGAAAGTTTGCGATATCACACATTACCGAGTTTCCGTCGGCGGTCACACCGAACATTCGTACAATGGGGGCGCCGGGAGAACCATTGACTATCGGTCGCGACTCTTCAGCGTCAATCTGCTGAAATACAATGTCCTTGCGGTCCCAGTTTTTTGGCAGCGGCGGGCGCTCCCACTGCTGGTCGCCAACAATGCCGTGGTTCGCGTTTTCCTGGCTGAAGGCTTTCTCCTCATCTTCCAAACTCTGCGCGAAGGTACTTCGTTTCTTTGCATCCGGGTAGGCCTCGTCCGACTCCCGCTTTGTTTGCACAACGCGCGGAGGCATGGTTGCAGCAGACATGGGCCCGGAAGCAAGTGCTAAGACGCGTGTTTGCACGTACAAATGGAAGTACTAATAATTCAGCTTCAGGGCTAGGGAAGACGCGTAGAGCGAATGTAAGTACCATCCGAAAGTGTAAGGGAATGGGAACCGAGAGAAACGCAAGAACGGTAGGGTCACTTTTCAAGAGGACACGAATGTTCACTGTGCAATAAATACTAGCGCTGTAGCGTGTGTTCAGGAGTACGAAATTACCTAGCTGAAGACGGAACGGCGTGCAGCGCAGAAGCACACACATAACACGTCCTATTGAACGAGGTTGGACACTCTTAAATGCACGTAAATGCACAATGCTAATTATGAAACGAGCTCTGCCCGTAGAGGCGCCCTCACGGGCGATGCAGCTAGTCTCACAGGCCAACAGTCAGCGGTTACGTGAATCGGTGACGGTCTATCGCATCTTGCACTATAGAATTGGCGAGAGCTTTTAGCTACGTCTTTCGGCACATTGAGTCAATCAGCCATGATACAACGGGGGAATCTGCAACAACGCTAGTGAACAGGGCTAGTGAACAATAACGCTCCTAACAGGACTAACGAAAGGGGTACCGCCATCAGTCCCCACATATTCACGCAAACCGGTGCGACAATTCGCTCGCAATGTGTTTATAAAAAGAAAATGAACCGTTTAACTAGGTACTTTGTGGGCGCTTGCCGCCGAAAAGGCGCGGGCTCTTATCGCTGGCCGCCACGTGATACGTCTGCCAAATTTCACGCCCACATATCAGCACTCCACGCACGCAATCGGAAACGTCGACGACCCCAAGTTAGAAGGCGAACACATTGGTCTCGGGATGGGCGCCGATTACACGCCTGAACAGCATTCCGCGGTAATCCGCGTGATGAAGCTCAAGGTGACCGACTACTACGGCATTCTAATGGTCGAGCGAACGTGCACAACCATAGAGGTGAAAAAGGCGTACCGAAAGCTGGCCGTGGTGGTGCATCCCGATAAAAACAAGGCGCCCGAGGCAGACGAGGCGTTCAAGCGAGTGTCGAAGTCGTTCCAGGTGCTGAGCGACGACACGAAGCGAAAAATATACGACCAGACCGGCGCGGATCCGGACTCACGGGCGGCTGGCTACGGCCCGGGCCCGGGCGCCGCTGCAGGCAGCCCGTTCGGCGGCAGCCCCTTCGGCGGCCAGCGGTTCCAGCGCGCGCAGTTTGCCGGCGGCGACGATATATTTAACATGTTCTTTGGCGGTGGCGGGCCGCAGCCGCAGTTCCAGTTCCAGTTCGGCTCGCCGCAGGGCTCCGCGTTCGGCGGCGGCTCGGACATTTTCAGCGCTCTATTTGGCGACGCGTTTGGCCCGCCGCCGAACCGCGCCGGCGCGCGGCGGCAGCAGGCGCAGCAGCGCGAGCCCGGCACGGAGTCGCAGGTCTGGCTCAATCTGCTCATTGTCGTCGCGCTCGTCCTCATATCCCCGCTCGCAAACTGGCTCACGAGCAGCGAGTCGCTCCCCAAGTTCCGGTTCGACAGCGCCAGTCCGTACACACAAGAGTTTGTGACGCCCAAATACCATGTTCCGTTCTACGTGAATCCGAAGGAGGTGAACGAACTGTCCGCGTCCAAGCAGCGGCGCCTGCAGCGCGAGGCCGAGAACCAGTTTGTTGCACGAACACGAGGAGCATGCTCGGCAGAGTATCTAGAGCGACAAGAGCGCATGCAGGCCGCGACGGGCTGGTTCTCCAAAGACGAGGAGGCCTATGAGGCGGCAAAGAACATGCCGCTGCCCCACTGCGACCTCTTGAACTCGTTTGGGATCCGCTTGCAGCAGTGAGCGAAGGATGACGAAAAGCTTACCGCGGCGGGTGGTAACTGGATTGGTTGCGCGGCACGGCGCGAGGTGCCTGTAGAGCCGTAGCATGCTATGCCTTGTTAGCGCAGCATTTATATTTTGCTAAAATGAGGCAGATAAGTTATTGGTCTGTAGTGAACGCGGATGTACGATTTGCCGTATACATACGCTGATTTATGAGCAAGAGGCCAACGTCTACTCCTAGGTCTTGTGCTTTCTAAGTGTGTAACGTCGTTTCCTGCTTGATGCGGGTTCTCGGCTGCCTAATACATAGGTGGTTGCTAAGAGAGAGCTGGGCGTCTATTATTACTGATATGAGTACGGCCAGAGTAGCCAGGCTTGCTGATACTGGACCGCCAGAAGCGTCCAGAAGGGGCAAACACTTTCATTAAATTCTGCAGGCCATTACGATTTTTTCTGGCCACTGTCGAATTCTGTTCTAGATAAGCCTCGCTCCCTCTTGATCAGCCACGCACGGTTGCTGCATTTTCGGCGGCTTCCTGCATGAAAGGCCCTGTTGTTTATTGGATGGTGCCACATTGCCGGAAAAGCGTCTTCGCGAAACCTAATCTCGCCATGCACGTCGATGCAGGCAAGTAGCGATTGAATTAATTAACGCCTCGCACGGCCGCTCTAAATATAGTACGCGCCGTGCCTCAGCACAAACACACATAGCGATTCCTCAGTTGTGCTCGCTAGCAAATACTACGGTCGGCGCTACGCCCCCGTGTACTTATCGCGCTCGTCTACGTCGTTTTGTCCGCGCCTTGGCCCGTTCAAAGTCGATCTCAATCTCGCTGGCGACGCGCCGCCTACCTTGCCCCGCTTGACGCTCGCGAGCTTACCTAACCGAAAAATGTCCGCCGCGGGAACCCTCAATAAATACCTCGCAGTCTACGCGTGTCTTTTGGACTGCAGTGCCGCAGAGTTAGAGGTCTGGTCAGGCGCGGATGTCTGAACATAGAGGCGGCGACACGCCGCCGAAAGCAAAGTCCACGAAGTCCGTGCGCTGGACCGCCCGCGACGAGCAGCACGGCCAAACAGGCCCCTCCCAACCACCAACGCGTCCGGCCCTGCGCAGCCCCGCTCAGGGCGCGCCAGCCCCGCAATCATCTCAGGAGGACTACTTCAGCTTCTCAGGCGCCTCAGGAAATGTGCACGCCAGCCCGCACCAGCACAGCCCGAACCAGCAAGGCCTATCTCCACAGGGCACTCTGCAGCCGCCGCGGCCTCAATCGCAGCCTAGCCAGCCCCAGCAGAGCCGCATTCAAAGTGGGTACGTCGTAGACGACGAGTCGGGTGATAGTGACAGTGACAGCGATGATGATGACGACGACGACGACGACGAGCACTCTGCAAACTTCCGGGCCACCACGCGCGCAAACACATGGTTCAACCGCTTGCGGCAGTCCGACGAGAATCCTGAGGACGCCGAACTTGACCGCGAGCCGCTGCAGCCTTCTCCTGCCGCGCGGCCGCCCAGCGTTCATGCTCAATTGCCGAGCATCGAGGTCAGCCAGGCCGCGGGGAACCCCTTTGCCCACGTCATGGACATTGGAACGAAGACGAGCGGCGGCCTAGCGCCGGGCGGCTCCGAATTGCGGCCCGAAGACCGCGACGACCCTCTAGACGACGAGTATCGCGAGCGCCGCAATAGGCTGCTGGCGTCGTTGGGCACGCACTCGCAGCCCGCTTCGCCCGACCTGCCCCCCGTCGAAGTCTCGCGCGAGATGAACGCAATTCCCTTGGTGCGGCTGGACCCGGGCTCGCCCACAGAAGAGCAGCCCTCTCATGATGCCATTGAGGCCGAGCACCTGCGTCAACAACTCGAGTCTGTGCAGCGCAAGCGTGGACACGAGGCCGAAGAGGTCATCGCGCATCGCCAGGCTCTGGCGGCGACTCACACTCGCGAGAGCTCCGGCAGCAGCTTAGAGCCCTTGCAGGAGGATGAGAGCTTCGACGGGCACCATCGCCGTCTGCACCAGAATCACCATCACCATTTCGCGGGGTCTCTGAGGCGGCGGTCCACAGAGGCCTCGAGCAAAAAGGACCAGGAGAGCCATAAGGATAGTAATGATGATGACGATGACAAGACCGCGGACGAGGAAGAGCAGCTGAAGCGCCTCGAGGAAATTGCTCGGCAGGAGGCGGAGGAGCACGCGCGGCAGCTCGTGAAGTCGCATCTGGGCGCCAATTTACTGAGCTCGAAGAACAAGAACGATGGATATGTCGAGAACGCTAATTATTTGCTCGACGCAGACCTCATCGATCATGGAGCTGAGGATAAAGGAGACGAGGACGAGTCGAAGCGGGGCGAGCAAGGCGACCAGAAGAACGAGGACGAGTCCAAACAGCGCCGCCATGACGACAGCAGCACAAACTCGTACGACTCTGGAAAGGTCGAGAAGGACGGCTATAAAGAAAACGGGCGCAACGCGAACGACAATGGTTCGGACTCGTCGTCTGATTCAGAGAACGAAGACGAGGAGGATAACAAGCGCAAGGTCAATCTGCGCGGTGATCCTGATTATGTTCCGCCGCCCAAGCGCGTCAAGGAAGGTGTTCTTGGATCGTTACTCAGGCTATATGCAGGCCAAGAGGACGATGCTCAGTCGACTACGAGTACCACGCCTGCTGGCGGTTCGTCGCCAAGTGCGTCGCTAACTCCCACCCCAGCTGGAACCCCCCTTGGTAGCCCACAAGGCACACCAACGGGAACGCCTACAGGTGAACATCCTGGTAGTACATCGGGCGCACCGAGTATTTCGGGTGGCAAGAAGTGGAAGCGACCTGGGTACTTCCGCACCCAAAGCAGCGAAGATGTTCTAGGCCGTGAGTCGAAAGGCCGCCCTAAATGGTACAAGAGTAAGTCGTCCTCGCACACTCCATCACTGGGCCAGCTTGCGGCATCAGGCCTAGCTGCGGCAAGTACAGCGGCATCTAATGCGTCCCACGCAGGCCACGATGGCTTGAACCACCTCAAGCCGGCTAGCTCAGGGCAGCTCACGCCAACTGGCGGTTTGCCGACCATGCAAGAGTTTGCTAGCCACTTCAAAGCGCCCAAATTAGGTGACGACTTGTCTGCTTTGAGGGACAAAGAGGCAAGAAAGAAGGCGAAGAAGGCCGAACAGCAGAAGCGCGAGCAGCAGAAGAAGCTGAAGAAGGCCAGGCTTGCCGAGCAGGCGCGCATCACTGTGCACATTGCCGATGTGCTGCAGCGCCAGCGGTTCATCTTGCGACTGTGCCGCGCCCTGATGTTGTTCGGTGCGCCGAGTCATCGTCTCGAGGAGTATCTCAAGATCACTGCTCGTGTGCTTGAAATTGATGGTCAATTCCTGTATATGCCTGGCTGTATGCTTGTTTCGTTCGGTGATGCAACAACGCATACATCCGAAACGAAGCTCGTGAAGGTCACGCAGGGCCTGAACCTCACGAAGCTCGATGCAACGCACCTCATCTATAAGGAAGTGGTGCACGACATCATGGGACTCGAGGAGGCGAGCTCGCACATCGACCATCTCCTGCGGTCCAAGAACTTGTATCCTTGGTACTTCGTGATTGTTTTCTACGCCATGGGCTGCGTCTGCTCTGGTATGTATTCTTTTGGTGGGCATTGGCAGGATATGCCTATAATCTTCATCGTTGCTGCTGGCGTGGGCTTCCTGCAGTACTGGGCCCAGCCCCGCTCGGACCTGTATTCAAACGTATTTGAGGTTTCATCCTCGATTATTGTCAGCTTCATTGGGCGTGCGTTTGGCTCGATCGGCCACGGCGAAAAGCACCGCATCTTCTGTTTCGCTGCAATCGTCCAAGGTTCTCTGGCTCTGATTCTTCCGGGGTACATCATCTTGACTGGTGCTCTTGAGCTGCAGTCCCGCAATCTTGTGGCCGGGTCTGTGCGCATGTTCTATGCAAATATCTACTCACTGTTCCTCTCGTTTGGCATCACCCTGGGGTCAGCCATCTATGGATGGTGCGATCCCCATGGTGCGTCAGGTGAAACAAAGTGCCACCGACACATCGACGACAAGTGGAAGATTCTGTTTGTGCCAATGGCGACGTTCTTCATGGGTATGGTCAATCAAGCTGGCCCGCGGCAACTGCCGATTATGGTGGCTGTTGGCAGTGGCGGCTACGTTGTGCAATACTTTGTTCAGAAGCAGGTCGAGAACGCGTCGTCGTTCACGTCTGCGATTGGTGCATTCACGATGGGGATCATGGGCAACCTGTACTCGCGCGTGGGCCATGGGCTTGCGTTTGCAGCCATGTTGCCTGGAATCTTCACGCTTGTGCCGTCTGGTTTGGCCGCGCAGGGATCGCTGGTGGCTGGTGTAGCTGTAGCCGACGCCATTGTGAACAAGAACTCGACGAACACGACGTCGGGAAATTCCACTGCTAGCGCGCCCGCGACAACCACAGCTGCGTCGGGCGACATGACGGCGGCGTCGTCGTCAGCCGCAATCAGCCAGCTGGGTAATTCTATGACACAGGTGGCCGTTGGAATCACCGTCGGGCTGTTTGCGGCGACCCTTGTTATCTACCCGCTGGGTCTGAACAAGAAGAGGTCGGGTCTTTTCACCTTCTGAGCTTTTTTTCCTTTCTGAGCTCCTCGCGTTTTGAGCACATTTGTATCACTCTGGCCTGTATTTATTTATTACCAATTGCATCTGAATAAACTCTATTTACAGCCCCGAAGAAATGAAGGACGGCTCGCCACGAAAAGTCCGAGATGAGGAAAGCCCGAGCGGCGGAGGCGCCAGAGCGAATTCCAATGGTCGGGCGGCAAAGATCCGCTGCAGCCACTGCGTGCGTCGCCCAGGCGAGGAAGCGCGGGTTCGGGTTATATGGCAGATCGCGTTGAGCGGCCTAATTAGCGGTTAGGGTGCCCCTCGGAAGAGGGCATCGAGGGTACTACTGCGGCCTAATAGTACTGTGTCTGGCGCCGGCTGCGGTTAGCGCGCGCCTACATAAGAGGCCTAATCCACTATAAATTGGCTCCCATGCTCGATTCTGCGCACTTTCGCGCCGCGCTCATCACGCAAGCACCCACCCCACACGAAACTGCATGTGGACTTTCCAACCAAGGGGCATCTAATTAAGGGTTAGGAGGCTAAGAGATGTGCGTCGTTGGTTGAAAAACCACCGAGCAAGCCGACACCACCTCCCACCGAAATTCCACAAAAAGCAATGGAGCCACTTCCACGGGCGCTTCCGCAAAACATGATGAGCAACGTATACACTCCGCGCAAGGAGCCACCACCGTCGCTGAGTTTCGGCAGCTCGAGCTCGCCGACTTTCGAGTCTCCGCCAACCGTCGGCAAGGAGCTGCGGTTCATGCACTGGTCGCCGACACAGGGCCGCGCGAAGAAGAGCCACGCGCCGCAATTGCTGCCCTCGCACTTCCCGCCGCCGGAGTTTGGCGCGCTTCCGTCGTCGCCTCCTGAGCCGCAGAGCAGCCAGTCCAGCATCGATAACGGGTCGCCGCGGCCGCGGCGCGCCGCGCCGCCTGCGCAGTACGACCAGCAGCTGCCGGGCGTGACTTTGAAGCGCAAGGCCGAGGCGGAGCCGACGGGCCGCCCGGCAAAACTGGCGTTTCCTGCCGCGGCTGCACCTGGTGCGACACCCGCGCCGTTTCCGCTGCTGTCCTCCAAGGCATTTGAGCGCGCGTGCACGCACCGCAGGCGGCGGCCACGCACTCCCCCGGAGCCCAAGATGCTTGACGAGCGACTGGAGCCCGAGCTCGAGCCTGTGCAGGAGCAGTTTCCGAGCCGCGGCCTGGGGCTCAGCTTCATCATTGATCTCAACGGCAAGGCGAACGTGAATCCGCTCGTTCTGACGCCGCCGCCGAAATCGCGCGCGGCGCCCCACGACGCCGAGTCTAATAGCGTGCCCATGACGCCGCATACGCGACGGACCGTCAGCGCGATTCTCGAGGAGGACTCCGACCTCGAGTCCGACGGCGAGTTCGAGGCAAACACCGACAAGATGGTGGCCTCGCCCGAGATGGCGACGCGCACGCCGCCGCAGTTCTCGTCGCTGGGAAACTGCGACGCCGCGGCCGCGTTTGCCCGCACGCTGGCCCGCACGCGCGAGGTCGGCAAGGGCTCGATGTTCCTTTTTCCGCCTACAGTCTCGCCGCGCAAGCAGCCCGAGCTTGCTCCGTACATGCCGTTCATGCCCGAGACGCCGCGACGATCAGCTGGCTCTGAGTCGTCGTCTGCGCTGGAGTTCGGGCTCCAAACGCCGCAGAACTCCGTGTATGGTTTCGAGGCTAGCGGCGGCGCATATTATGCCACGGGCATGACGCCATACCTCTCAGTCGCGCGGGCGCACGAAATTGCCAATATTTAAATACCCAGTCTTATCTGCTAATTTGTTACTCTCGACCTCCGCGCGCCGTCTTGGTGCTGCCGTTGCTTGTCCATTCGCGGCGCTTCGAATGGGCGCTTCCGCGTGAGCGGTTTTGTGGCGCGTCACGTGCCCGGCCGCGCGTGAAAAGTTCAGCGGGCGTCGTCAACGGCCTTGAAAAGTGTGAGCCCAGGCCCTGTTTGCCCCGGTCAATTGCAGTCTGCTCATGGACCTGCGCACGGCAATCCACGAGGAAATCAGTGGTGGCTCTTACATCTGTCTAGTTTGTCACAATGAGATCGATTCGCGCAGCCCCATATGGTCGTGCCGAAGCTGTTTCAGGTCCTTCGACATTGCCTGCATCCGCGACTGGAGCAAGCGCGACGCAGCAAAGATGCCCAAATGGCGCTGTCCGCATTGCTTGACCGCCCAGTCGCAGAAGCCGACGGCGATCCGCTACCACTGCTGGTGTGGGAAAACGACAAATCCGAACAAGGGCGGCGCCTCAAACAGCGCGCAAGATCCCTGGGCCTCGAGCCTGGCCTCCGTCACAGAAACGGTGCCGCCTCATAGTTGCGGCCAGACATGCGGCGCAAAGCGCAGCTGCCCGCATCCATGTCCGTTGGTGTGTCACGCCGGCCCGCATCTCGACTCGGCACAGTGCATGTACCAGGGGCCCAAAATCAAGTGCTTTTGCGGTAAACACAGTGAGCAGCGGCTCTGCTCGGAGACTCGGTACGGCGGGTACTCCTGCGGCTCGTCTTGCGGTCGCAGGCATCCTAAATGCGGCCACATTTGCGAGCGGCCCTGTCACAAAGCAGGCAAATCGCACCGTGGACACAACGGTTGCGGGCCCTGTCGCACAAAGATTAGTGTGACCTGCTTTTGTGGGCAAATGAAGCCAACGACGCGCGTGTGCAGCTCCCTTCCCGCCAAGACTCAGAAGGACATCAAGTCGCACTGGCGGAACAAGACCGAGGGCATCATTTCCTGCGGTAAGCCGTGCTCTGCTCCACTGAAGTGCGGTCATCATAACTGCAAACTCCCCTGTCATCCATCAAAGGGCTTTTCGCATGAGTGTCCTCTCCAGCCGTACGAGGGCGAGACGTGCTTTTGTGGGAAAGAGCTCGCGAACCGCCACTCCTGCACTGACCCGCAGCTCAGCTGCGAGAATTCATGCGGCAAACCTCTTGACTGCGGCCATAAGTGTACTCAGCGTTGCCACGCGGGGGCGTGCCCACCCTGCGAGGAGATTGTCACCAACGTACCTTGCCGCTGCAAACGCACCACGCAGACAACAACCTGCTTTTTGGCCCGTACGAATCCGCCGGAGTGCGAAAGGCCATGTGGTGCTCTGCTGTCTTGCAAGCGCCACGAATGTCGCCGCAAGTGCTGCGAGTTTGCGCCCAAAGGAGCTCATGGCTCGTCGAGTCATCAGCGCAAGGCCCGTACGTTGACGCTTGGTGAGCTACTAACGTCTGGCAATGCTGCTCTTCAACAGCAGCATGACGAGCCCATCAGCGAAGCCGAAGAAGCAGCGCATCTGTGCGTCCGCATTTGCGGCAAAACTCTTGGCTGTGGCGTCCATAGTTGTGTGCAGCCATGCCACTCAGGCTCGTGTCCTCCCTGCCTGGCAGCGTCATTCGAGGAATGGAGCTGTCCGTGTGGTCGCACCAGAGTGGACCCGCCGATCCGGTGCGGCACGACTATGCCTCAGTGTCGGTTTACATGCCATCGCACTCAGGCATGTGGCCATGCTGCGCAACATGAGTGTCACCCGGACAGCGTGCCGTGCTCTCCGTGCGAACGAAAGGTATCGGCTCCATGCAGATGCGGTAAGTCAAACGTCTTAGTACGCTGTTCGCAGCGGACTGCGCCAGACGGAAAACCGCCCCAGTGCATGGAGCCATGTGGTCGAACACTTGAATGCGGGCATGTGTGCACGAAGATTTGCTGCGAAGGCGGAGATGCGTGTCTGCCTTGTGAGAGGCCTTGCGGGAAGAAATACGAATCCTGCGGGCACTCGCATCATGCAGCCTGTCATTTCCCCGAGGAGTGTCCGGGCGAGTGCAGTCAAACCCTCGTCGCGGTTTGTCCCTGTGGAGTTCTTCGATTGAACTACACTTGCGGAGAAGACCTTGAAATCGGCTGCAATGATGTTTGCGTACGAGAATCGTATCCACTGCTTGTCCTTGACGCATACGAGGAGGACAAGGCGTGGTGCACGAACATTGAAATACAGCTGCGCGCATTTGTCCTTCAAAAGCCGCCGGCGCGCACGCATTGGTTCAAGCCGATGAATCGTAAGCGTCGTCGGTTTGTGTATTATCTACTTGAACATTACGGCATGGAAGGCCAGAGCATGGACGAGGGGGCTAATCGGTCGATTTGTGCGTATCGCCTTGGTGGGACATGGCTACCCCGAGTCCGTCTGTCTCAGGCGCGCCGCAAGCGCCCCGAAGTGGAAATTGTTTTGGATGAGGAGGAGGAATCATCAGGAGATGAGGCCATGCCTGGCGATGCGGATAACGTTGAGAGTGCTCTGGGTGACGAAGTAACCGACAGTCCCTTCACAGAGGATGATCAACTTGACGATAAAGGGTGGCAAACGGCGCCGCACTCTTCCATTGAGCAGGCGGCGGCTTTGACGGAGGAAGACGGTCCAAGCTACTCAAAGCTCACTAGGTCTTTCTCGTTACTCTCGGTGGAGTAAGAAATGCCCGGCCAGCTTAAGACTGGGCCAAGTTGTATCAGTAGCTAGGTTTTGATAGAGATTGTATTATACGAGTCATGGCCTATATTAAGATGCGCTGAATCTCATCATCGTCATCTCATCCAGAATTATGGACGAATCGGGGTCTCGCGGCGCAGCTTGACCTCGATGTAGCGCAATGGCACATAAGAGATGGCCGTGAACGCAATAGCGAGTAGCGTGCCAAGCTCGGCACCCTCGCTTCCAATGAGTCGTGCTACACGCCCGACGTAATAGTACTGGTTCATGCCAATGACGACGCCGGCCACGCCGAAGCCGAACGACAGAACCGGGGCGACTAGGATGGGGAAGTGCTTCGAGTTCAGATACTCGTCCCACTGATAGTCGTTGATCTTGCTTCTGCGGAACCAGAACGTCTCGATCGCCAAGATCACGGCGTAGATCATGCTCCAATAGCCGATCATGGGCAGGAAGTTCTCAATGACTTCGTACCACCCGTCCTTGCCCACGGCACTGAGCACGTAGTAGACGCAGGCTGTGAAGAACACGAGCAGGTAGCGCGGCGTGCGGGCGAGCGGCCGCGCCAAGGACTGCAGCGACAACCCTAGCGAGTAGTTGCTGAGACCGCCGTTTGTGATGAGCGATATATACATGAGTACAACAAGGAACTTGCCGCCGCCGTGCCATCTCTTCATGGAGTCCCAGATCAGGCCGGCGCCGCCGTTCTTGTTGTAGATTGCCTGCTTCTCCTCGTTGTAAAGCGCGGCAGAGCCCAGACCAACGCCGAGGATGCCCACGAATGCAGTGGGAAGCAGGATCGAGATCAGAGTGAAGAAGTAAATGAACCAGCCATTGCTGTTCTCCGGAAGATCGATGTAGTAGTCCGACGCAATACCGATCCACGTGCTTGTGATACCGATGCAGCTCTGGAAGAAGTTCAGCCACTGGGCGACCTGGTCGACGCCGGTCTGCTTCGAGTGCTGCGTGACCTCGAACTCGTGGCCCGCACAGATATAGCACAGCAGGAACGCAACGAAAATCGGGATCATGAAGAACGTGTCGAACACGACGAGCAGCCGCATGCCGAACAGAGCCAGCACGGTGGACACGATGAACATGATTGCAATGCCCACCTCGATGTTGACGTTGCCGATGGCGTTGAGGATCTGGCCGCCGAAGTTGGCGTTGACCATGAGCCATCCGATCAGGGTCAGCGCGTTCAGCAGAGCAATAAACTTGCTGAACCACCAGCCGAACTGGTACTTCGTGCCGATCATTGCCCGCAGCCCCGATCGCGGGCCCATGACGGCGCCAAAGCAGGCGCCCACCGTGCCGACAAATACGCCCAATATGCCGGCGCTCAGCGACGCGCGGAAGCTAAGGCCGAACCCGAGCGGGCCCGTGAAGAAGCCCGTCATTGACGGCAGCGTCATTGTGGCGCCGCACCAGATTCCTGTGAGGCGCAGAAAGTGCCAAAAGTTCCCGCGCTGGCGCATATCCGGCGACTGCCGCTCCAGGCCGCGGGGCTCGCCGAACTTGTCCACCGCATACGACGCTCGCCAGAACCAACTAAATCGGCTTTCATGCAGGCGGTGGTAAGTGTAAACCTGGAGATCGCGCTGTTCCTGCGCAACAACGACGGGCTGCTTGTCTGCCGAGTCGAGCGAGCTTGTCGTTGCGTGCGCCGGCTCCTCCTCCGAAACCGTGCCTCTGCCGAACAACATTAGACGCCTTGGATGCTCTTGCTAGCAGGATTTGCCTGGCAGATGTCAAATCTGAGGAATTTGCGCCTAATTTCCGGGGGGCCCATCCGCCTTGCATGAAATGACTGCCGTATCTGCATGGGGTTTGGGGTAGCGGGAAATTTGCCGAGGGGGCGCCCCTGACAGGCCCCGAGGAGATCGTGGTGCCCGTGCATCAGGCACCATACAGAACGGGTTTTTCCAGGCTAAATTATCGTGGTACTGGCGGGCCGCGAAATGGCCAGCTTCAACCAAATATATCGGGTCTTTCTCAGCCCCGAGTATGCAGATAATGTACCCTAATTTGTTTCTGCAGAGCCGGGATCTGACTTCCTAAAGGATAGGCGGCGCCGGATAAAAACGCCCACTGAGCGAGTTCCCGGCAGTCCTGCGCGCGCGCTGTTGAGAAGTAGCGCTGCGGCTGGTCTGTGAGACACCGCAGGCGTCTTTGGTATAATCTGGGAAGTTGCTGGTGGCAAAAAGAGCGGCAAAAAAAGATATAGTGACGAGGGAGGGATTCGAACCCTCGCCCCCGAAGAGACAGGAGCCTTAATCCTGCGCCTTAGACCACTCGGCCACCTCGCCTTCAAGTTACTAACCACATGCTCCACGAGACCCGGTGCTAAGGATGGCCGCATCTGACCTGCAGTCCACGTGCGGGTGCGGATGAGCCGACCTCGCGAGAGTTGCTTGATTGCTGGCGCGGGGGAGTCAAGATGAGCGATTTATCAATTGGCCGCACTTACAAAAACTCGCTGCAATCAGAATTTTGTAGAGAGGCTAACATGCATCTGCAATTCGTACGAATAATTCTTAGCTCGACGTATTTAAGTTTAGTATCTTTAGGGTGTGATCAACCAAATTGCCCTGGTGATACACTATTGCGCCGTCTAGATATTGGTTTAGGGCGAGTACTCGGGTAGCTTTGATTTTAGCTGCTTTACACTACGGACCGATCTCTGGCACATGATGATGATCGAAGATTGGTGCTGTGCAACGTGTGTGCTACGGCCAATACTGGTTCCAACCTCCGAAATTCCTGCTATTTGCCGACTGCGTTAACATGGCTAGACAGAGAGTAAAAGGCTATCACTAGATGATCTGCTGAACTGACAGCAGACAATAAAAAAAAAAAACAAAACAGACCAAGAAAATGGCAAAAAAGATAGTGACGAGGGAGGGATTCGAACCCTCGCCCCCGAAGAGACAGGAGCCTTAATCCTGCGCCTTAGACCACTCGGCCACCTCGCCCTCAGGTTATAATCAAGCCCATCTCTTTGCACTACATGCTATACCTCTGGTTTATTTTGCGCTATTTTCATTGTTGCTCCATATATCTTTTGTTAGAGCGATTTCTGCAGCATTTGATCTTGTAGTACCGCAAGATTAGGTTAAATCTGTTTATATTCCCGGATTTGGCATCCCATATATCTAGATGCGGGCCGTATAATACGGTCTTATGCAACTTAATCAGAGAACGCAGCCGGAACTCAGTCTGGAATGGTAGAGCCATTCAAATGCATCCCGGCCCAAGCATCTTGTGTACGCCATATAACAGACCAATAACAGGATGAAAAATACACAGAGCTTGCAAAAACAGCGAAAGCACAACACGCAGACACCTTGGTAATACAGCACTTTTGTTCACCACTGTGCCCCGAAAAGCGGGCGGACCGTGACTGAAGTGCCTAGTATCCATCGCCGATAGCACCCGCCCTGGATGAAGCCACAAAGGTAGCCTGCTCTTGCAACCAAGGTCTCATAGCCCCACATATCACTGTGCATATAGATGCAGATCAGGTGCAGCTCGCGCGCCGTTTACTAAGCAACGTTATGCTTGGAGACGCGTGCGTGATGATCAAAATCAAACAAAGAGCGTGGTTCTAGCCGTCGTGGATGAGTGACGACTCGGACCACGCGGCAAGCCCCGAGCAGAGGGCAAAGCGACAACGAACGGCCCAAGGCGCGGGCCTCCTGCCAATTCTCTCCTTCGATACCATGGGCCCAGAAGATACCACGGCAGATCTCAGTGGGATCATGGACGACCACGCGAAGGACGCGCAATTGCAGGCGCCCGGCTCCGGCCCTGTCATCCAAACAACAGAGGAGATTGGCAGGCTCCAGACGGAGAACGTGCGCCTGCGTGTCGAGCTCGACGAGCTGCGGAAACAGCTCCACGAGGCCCAACAAAGACAGCAGCTCGACGGCACGACGGACGGCGCGCATAGCGCCGAGCTGGAGGCCCGCGTAGCAATTCTCGAGCGCGAGCTCGCGCTGGCCCGGGAAGAGAACGACGAGCTCACTGAGCGCACCAGAAATCTGCCTGTCTCGACCGACGCGGACGCGACCGAGCGGAGCAGGGCCGAAGCGGATACGGCACGCATCAGAGAAGCGAACAGAGAGCTCATGGACGCAAACAAGAACCTCGAAGAACACAACGCAGAGCTCCAGCACGCCGCTTCGCGCCTTGAAGGCGATAATACGGACATTCGCGAACGCCTACACTCTGCAGAGGCTGAAACACAACGCCTGAATAAGACAATAGAGGATCTGCAGGCGCAGGTGGGCCACGCCGAGCAGCAGGAGCTCGAGCAAGACGAGCTTAAGTTGCGGCTCGCAAACCTCGAGGACGAGTTGCAAAATGCATACTCGCTCCAGCCCCGCGTGAAGGAGCTCGAGGCCTCAAACGCGGCCCTGCAGCTAACACTTGAGCACACACAAGAGCGGCTCATGTCTATGCAGCACCACAGCGATGCAGACGCGAGACTCAGCGAGGAGAACGAAGAATTGAAGGACATGCTCGTAGACCTCGGCACACGGGACCACGAGCGGGCCCAGGAGCTCCAGAAGCTGACGGCGACCAAGGAACAGCTCACCAAACAGCTGGCTAATACAGAGACAGAGCTCAAGAACGCCCAAGCCGACAACCAGCGCCAGGCTGGAAGGGTACTCAGCCTGGAGGCTGAAGCCAAGAGCGCGGGGCTTCAGATTCAGGAGTCAACACACCGTGTATCCATGCTTGAGGAAGCCCTGGAAGCGAAGGAGTCGCACAACACCGAGCTGCGGGACGAGGTGCGACGCTTCACTCTGCGCGACACAGAGCAAGCGGAAATGCTACAGCAGTTCAACATGCAACAGGACCATCTCAAGCGGCTCAACGATGACTTCAAGCAACGGATTACGTCTCAGGATATCGAGATTACCGAACAAAGGGCAGAGCTCAGGACGCTTCACCGCCAGTGTACGGACCTTTCACAGAGCCTCGAAGAGGCACAACGCGAGCGACTCGAGCTCCAGAAGCTGCTGGAGTCGCGCAGTCGTATCCTTGAGGACCGCGAGCGTAAGATCAAGGAGCTGACCAAGAAGACAGAGCAGCTAGAAACAAATGTGCGCCAGCTTGAGGAGGCCTTTGCAGCCAAAAGCGAACAGGTGGAGAGCCAAGCCGAAGCTGCATGGCGGCAGCGGCGTGCTGCCGAAGAGGAGCTCAAACGCGTCCAGAACGAGCACTCCCATGCACTAGAGGCCCTCAACCACGAGCACAACGAGGAGCTAGCGAACCAGCTGGGCATGCAGCAACGCGTAGTGGACGAGGTGAAGAGCCGCGAAGCCGAGATGAGCGAAAAGCACGAGAAGCAACTCCAGAAGCTACGGGCCCAAGTGGCCTCACTCAGGGCCGAGGCGGCTACCTCAGAATCAGAGCATAATACAGCCAAGGCCCTGCTCGATGATACCCGAGCCCAGCTCAACCAGACACTTCAGGCGCTCGAAGACCTTCAGGCGCGTACGACAGAGGAGAGAACAAGACATTCATCCGAGAAGCACCGGCTGGAACGGCACTCCGGCGAACTCGAGGCCAGAAGCAGCCGGCTCCAGACGGAGCTCGACGAGCTGCGGCGTAAGGACAAGGCTATGGACGAGCGGGTTCAGAAGCTGGAGCAGACACTAGTGGACCAGACAGTGCAGCTCAGGGAGCTGAAAGCACCGTCCGGCAGTGACACTGCCAATGCAAGCAGCAGCCAGGACCCTGCTAACGAAGTAGACAGCATGCGTCGCGAGTTTGCGCACCAGAGCATGCTATGGGAACGCATGCGCGATGAAATGGTCGACTACATTAACCGCATTAATGGGGAAAACTCGACGCTGCGGTCTGAGCTAAGTCGATGGCAGTCCGAGGAAGCCGACCGTGCGCGGGCCATGGAAGAGTCCCTGAAGAGGAAGTTCGTCAAGCAGGCGGAGCAGCTCGAGTCTCTGGCATCTTTCAAAGAGGATGCACAGAACTCTCTGGTCAGTGTTGCACAGGAGGACGTGCGTAAACTTACACAGGAGAACCTGGCGATGCGCCGCGAGCATGCGGCTCTCTACGAGCGAGCGGAAACACTCGAGATACAAGCCAACCAGGCATCCGCGGAGCTGTCACGGACGAGTGAGCGCCTAAGCGCGCTAGCAGCCCAACTCAACTCGACCCAGGAAGAGGACGAGCATCTGCGACTGGAGCTGAAACGCGCCAACGAGCTTGTCATACAGAGCCAAGCCAGGACGGCTGAGATCGAAAAGGACCTCGAGGGACTGCGCGAGGAGCGCGACCAGCGGCTTGCTGAGATGCGCAAACAGCTTGACCAGGCCAGGATGGCTCTTCAGGCCTCGGAGACAACGGCGAAGAACCTCAGAATCAACTTCGAGGTGATGGAGTCTCAGAACAGGTCGCAGAGCGAGGCGGCAGTGAAGTACGTCGACATGCTATTCTTCATCATGAAGGTGGATAGGCGCCGGATCCAGGACCTCACGTTTGTGAAGAAGCATCTAATGCTGTACTTCCCGCCGCCGGTCGGCGTGTTCCCGATCAAGGGCGACGCCACTAGCGGGAGGAGAAAGGTCAAAACCATGTACGAAGCGGCGATGTTTGCGTTGGCCGTTGTGCGGTTCCGCCGCGGGCAGCAGCACGGATCACGACTGTTGGCGCTGGAGTATGAAAAGCAACTGCGGACAATGCAGTGAGCAGACATTTGTATTATAGTATCTAATTATTTATTTTACCTATTCGAGAACACGAGCGCGCACTTTGCGGCTCCTCATCCTAGCAGGCTCCGATGGCATGCCTGGCTGTGGCTCCTTTTCAAACTGCTGAGCGAACGGTCCTGTACCTGACGAGTCGTTGGCTCAGCCGTAGCCTCGGATTCGTTGGGCCGCGTTCCGTGTTCAAAGCTTGTGAGACCGGCGGCTTGGAAGCCCGCGAGTGCGCATTTGCGCGTGAAGGCCGCGGGAAAAGCCTTCTGCAGAGCCACAAAGAAACGTTTGTGATGGGCGCGACAGAGTCGAGCATCAGCCCCGATTCTTCTCGCCGCATGACCTGCGCAAACGGTTTGAAGCAGTGCTCAAGCAGGGGCTGCGCGTGGACCAGAGCCGTTGCGAGGAAGGGTGAGCAATATGTGCGGAACCTTTGCGAGTTGTAACTTGGGTGCGGCTCGACAATCAACATGCGCGGGCTGCCTTGCGCACGCTCGCGCGTGGCGGTGTTGAATTCCTTCAGCCACAGCAGGACCGACTTGTCCGTGGACAGCCCGTTTTTCGACGTCGTGACTGTCGTGCCCCTGGGGAACGGGGCGTCAGGCATTGGCGCGTCCTGAGCAGTCTTTTTGAGCACAATGAACGGCGCGCCCACAAAGCCGCCGCCGCCAATGAATGCCGCGACGGCGGCCCGCTCATGGTTTCCCAACACCATGTCTTCGCGGCTGCCAGGGCCATTGTAGTCCGCGATGATCGTTCGCGGCCTCTCCCCGAGCTCTAGCACACACTCGTTGACGCTGTAGATGTCATCTATAGCAATTTTCCGCTCGCGCGCCGCCTCGGCGTACTGCTTGCGCCAGTCAGCGATCCCCTCGCTGGTTGCAAGCGGGATTCTCTGGTGCTCGAAGTATCAGCGGAAGCGGTACACCATGTCTGGATACCGCTCCGCCCAGAAATGCGTCCAGCTATCATCATAGTCGTCGCCGTCCGTCAGAGGGTCTTCACCGCGAAGTCGCCTGACGAAGTCAACAACCTCGAGCCGCGTGAGTTTCAGGCCGCAGTCGGTGTACGTCCACCCGCGATCAAAGAGGAAGGATTCCTCGCTCGACGACGGCCCCTGCGGAGTCGCATTGCGTTTCTTGCTACGCGGGCTTGGCAGGGGTTTTCTGAGACACTCTTGGGCATGCCTTTCAAAAGCCTTGTCAAGAATTGCTTTCATGCTGGCGTCCGCCATTGTGTGCCAGGAGCAGATCACGACACTTGCCCTCAATAAACAATGCCCCGCGAGTGGCGCGTATGCCGCGCGTCAGGGTCGCGACAGGGGTTGTTGCGACAAGGTTCCAGCGTCAAAGAACAAGGGATGGGGGCAGGCGCGAATACAAAAACAGAAAACACGACAAAAAGCGGCGCCGAAACAAAAAGCGGCACTCGGAATTAAGCGCCGCTTTTTGTTGTCCTGGTTGCGGTGTGTCTGCCACCAAAAAAATTGACTCTCACAGGTGTGAGTCGAACACACGACCGAAGGATGTCTTTTAGCCATTACAGTCCTTCGCTCTACCACTGAGCTACTGTGAGTCACGTGCGGCTGCTGGAGTGGTCCAACCGCTGCACCACATCGGATGTGATTGACGACTAGCCCGTTCGCGAGGTACCAGTGCGCAAAACAAGGTTACCCCAACCCGGCGCGGCCCCGGGCCTGAAAAGTAGCGACTATTTCCCGCTCGCGACCGATCCTGGCTCGGGAAATAGGGTACACTGGATCCAGCTCCGGCACCCCCCTCACAATTCTGTGGCGTGCTATAAAGGCTAGATTGTTTGGACCCGCTCGGGCAAATTCGCACATGCAACCCATCAAACCGCCGACGAACCACGGCATGCAGACGCTCGACCGCACGCGGTTCGACCTCAATCTGCCGCTCGTCGTCGCCGAGCTGCAGGACCCGCGGCTCATCACGCGCATCGGCAAGGAGTCCGACGCGCACGACCTGCTCGACGTGCACCGCGTCTCGCGCATTGTTGTCTGCGACGGCAACAAGCGCGGCGTTCTGCTGGCGCCGCAATTCACCGACCCGGGCGCCGCACCGCAGCAGCTCGGCGAGAACACGCGCAAGCTGCTCGACGACGCCGGCGCCGTGTTCAAGCCGTGGACCCTGAAGCTCGGCTACAAGTACTGGACCGCCGACGACATTCTGCGCTCCGTGCTGCCGCCCGAGCTCGGCGACGCCCCGTCGGGCTTTGCTGTTGTCGGGCACATTGCACACATGAACCTGCGCGAGCAGTTCCTCCCCTACAAGCACCTCATTGGCGAGGTCATTCTCGACAAGAACCAGCCGTCCGTGACGACTGTTGTGAACAAGCTGGACACCATCGACACCGTGTACCGCACGTTCGACATGGAGGTCATTGCCGGCACGCCGAACTTCATGGTCGAGCAGATCGAGTCGGGCTGCCGCTTCCAGTTCGACTTCCGCAAGGTCTACTGGAACTCGCGCCTGCACACCGAGCACGACCGTCTTGTGCAGCTCTTTGGCAAGGGCCATGCCATCTGCGACCCGTTCGCCGGCGTGGGTCCGTTTGCCATTCCCGCAGCCAAGAAGGGCAACATCGTGTTTGCCAACGACCTGAACCCCAGCAGCTACGAGTCCATGGTCGCGAACGGCAAGCTGAACAAGCTTAGCCGCGAGCTTCTGCATCCCTTCAACGAGGACGGGCGCGAGTTCATTCGCCGCTCCATCTCGCTGCTGCACGAGTTCCGCAACGCGAAGGACGGCCACAAGCTCACGCTGCCCGTCCCGCAGTCTGTGCGCAACAAGAAGCGCAAGATGGAGAAGGCGGAGCAGAAGGTCGAGGCACCAACGCCTCCCACCCTCGACATCCCTGAGGTCTACAGCCACTACGTGATGAACCTGCCCGCAACAGCCATCGAGTTTCTCGACGCCTTCCGGGGCCTTTACAAGAACAAGAAGTTCTCAACCGAGAACCCTGAGCTCCCATGGATCCATGTGCACTGCTTCTACAAGTTCAAGCTGAACGGGCCCGAGCCCGAGCGCGCAGTCGTGCTTGAGTCGCTTGTCGAACGCGCGTCAAATGCCCTTGGCTACCAGCTTCCCAAGGAGAAGGCCCAGCTCCACGACGTGCGGCGCGTCGCACCGGCGAAGGACATGTACTGTCTCTCGTTCCAACTTCCCAAGGAAGTGGCCTATATGTAAACATAGAGCCTAATCCGGACCTTAGAACCCTAAATCTATGTAATGCAAGATAGCCAGGGCTATCCGCGGTGGCTCTTAATCTCAACTTCCGGTTCGGGAAGACTGAACCGCCGCGTATTTTGACGACCGCCCTCATCGTTTCAACTTGGAACACGGCAAAAATTCAGAACTCGGGGTATGCCTTCAATCATTGATGAGCTGATCCTGGAGAACTGGCGCACCTTCCGGGGCCGCACATGTATCGCCTTTCACGAGTATGCGGGAATGTCGGCGGTTCTTGGCGGAAACGGAGCTGGAAAAACCAGTCTGCTCGATGCTGTTGCCTTCATAACATGCGCAACAGGTAGAAAGGCAAGCAGCGGTCATGACATTAGCGATGATGCGTGCGTAATGCTGAAACTAACCAACGGATTCAAGTTCCAGCGCCGCGGCGATGGCCGTAGCTGGATTAACAATATTCCTGTGCCTGAAGAAGAATATGAGACCACTGCTCACTCTATAATCAGTACAAGCTATCTCTCACAGTTGTCCCGGCACCGAGACTTCTTTGAACCGCGCGCGCTGGCGCGATTTATCGAATGTGAAGAGCTCACTGAGATCAACGCACCACCACTTGAGAGCCTTGAGCACTTTGAACAGTGCGAAAAGGAGGTCGAGCTCCGATTTAGTGAGTGGAAGCAAGCCAGAAAGAATTTTCTTGATGCCAGCGCTGACGTCCGCGAAGCTAACAAGGATATGACCAGGCTAAAGAAATCCAGAAAACACCACAGCAGGCTAACTGAGTTGAACAGACGAATACAACTGCTTCGACGCATGCAAGTGTCAGAGGCGGTAAAGGAGGCGCGCCGCAAAGTGGCTGCCCTCGAGCGTGGTATCGGGTCGCTCGAGGAAACAGAGGCCATGCATACGAAACTAATCACGCGGAGCAGGGAAAAAGTTCGGCAGACAGAGCAGCTACTTGAGAAGCTAAGCCAGAAGCTCAAGGATACGAGAGAAGCAATCTATGAGGCAGACCGAAAAATCCTCGTGAGCTCAAGCTGGCTTAATGACGTTTCTGAATTACAGGTGCCCCTAAAGCAGGATTTGGAGACTAGTCAGCGAATAGCGAGCAGACTCAGACCTCTGTGTGAGCATGAAGTCAATGAAATCGAGACGTATCTTTCACGAACATCACTCCTACTGCCAACTCCGGATCAGGGGGATGATGCCATCGACCACTGTGAGGCCCTATTGGCGATCGCCAAACGGTGCGCCGGTGTAGTAAATAAAGCGAAGATTCACATACTGGATGCGAAAATGCATACTGCAAGGGCTGCGCAAGAAAGATATCAAGTTTTGCTAGACGCGCGTAGAAAGACGAAAAGGCAACTCTTGGACGACTTACACTCCATAGACTCGCAACTCAAGACGGCAGAGTTTGGTACAGGAGGAGACACACGGAAAGAGCGACGGCCACGACTAGATTTCAGCCGAGCTGCGTGGAATCATGCAGTGGTTGAGCTCAAGAAATTGAAGGGAGTGGTCGGAATACTGCACGAGCTTGTTACACCCCAGAGCGGATACGAAGACGCACTCTGGTCCGTCATGGGTACCGATGCCAAGCTGCTCATTGTCGAAGACCACGAGGCAGTTGAAAGATGCTCCAAGTTTCTGAAACGCACGCCGTGGATACTTGTAAGCGGGATAGTCGACATGTCAGCGTACAAAGAGCGGTCGCCTGTGAGAAACACCAAATTCTGGGAAGTTAAATTGCGCTGTCCAGAGGCGTTCGACCTGAGTGCCGTAGTCAATGTGGACGAAAGTCAATATAGTGCTGATTTGAGGGAACTAGCAACCAAAAGAGCGGTTGTCGTACCAGATGTCTATGAGTATCTCGAGAGATATCAGTACATTGTTCCCGAATACATCTACTGCGACCCACAGGGCCTCAGCAGAACACCAGAGGGGCTCGTTAAGAGATTCAGCGGAGGCGCACCAACTTCCATGCTTCCTTGGTTCGAAGATGCGGAACACGCTCCACCACAACCTCAAGTAGACCTTCTTTCCGATGAGGAAGAGGCTCTTTATGAGGATGAAGAGACGGAATTGAGACGCGTTCCTTACAACGAGACAGAGCTAAACAAGCTGGAACGCGTGTGGCTTTCCAAGAATATCAGCGAGCTTAGTCGGCGAATCAAAAAGGTTGGAAAACTCATGCATGAGGCGGGAAAAGCGGCCAAAGAGGCCGAGTTGGCTCTACTCAAAGGTCGCCAAGAAAACGCAGATTCCATTACAGAACCTATAGTGGAGTGCATAGAGGCGGTTTCTGAGCTCAACGTTGACCGAATTAGCAAAGTGAATCTTCTGCAGACGCTTGGAGTAGGCGAGGAATTGTTATCGAAGCTGTCATTCATACATAAAGCGCACGAAGACGCGTCAAAAGTGTTGAGCAATAAAAGCGCGTTCGAGTACGAGAAGCTCGAGGGCAGAGAAAGCGCCTTTCTGAGAGAATCGCACGAGGCGCGGTCACGAAATCTTGAAGCAGTCAGGCCCCTCTTTGAAGAGTATGAGCGCTTGCAAGCGACGCTTAAGGGTGCGCGGGAAAGTCTTGAGCAGAATCTGGTTAGCCGATCAGACATTAAACATCGAGAGCTGGAGCCAATTTTAATGCTCCGAGATTCACTTGTGGATGACATTTACTACCTGGATCTTGCGGAGCGGAGCCTGCATGGCTTGGTTGAAGGTTCTTATGAGGGGGTTGATTCCAGAGCCCGGCACAAAGAAGAGGCCGCTGAGCAAAGCGCTGCCATTATGAGACCTCCGGGGATCATTATACGGGAGCACATTGCTGAGATCGAGAGGATGCCTCCACTTATTCACACTGAAGACAATGGAGAGGACACGATGAGGCATATCATGGAGAAGTATGAGGATATTCGATCTCGAGCCGATGCGGCCCAGGTCTCCACGCTTCGGGACCTGGACCGAGCCAAGCAAATGCTCGAGGACGCCAAGAAGAGGCGGAGTGAGCGCATGGCGCTAAATCTTGCCGAGCTCGCGAAAAGGGCCGCGAGCATTTACCAGACTGTGGTTGTTGGCAGGCAAGCGGCGCCGCGGATTCAGCGCCTGTTTCTGGTCCCTCTTGATGAGACGGCGCCGTGGAAGGGGATTATGTGCGCCGTGCATCCGGTGGAGAAACAGTACACGCCCGTGGTGCAGCTCAGCAACGGCGAGATGGCGGTTGCCGAGCTGTGCATCAAGATGGCTGCCATGCTCAGCAACGGGACAAAGCTCACTTTGTACGACGAGGTCGATGCTGGGCTGGATGCGCTGAGCTGCAATGCGCTGGGGAACTTCATCCGGAAGCGGACTGGGACTCCTGGAGGCGGTCAAGCGCTCATTGCGACGCACAAGCGGCCCACGTACAACACAGCGCACAACTTGATTGGCGTGTACCGGGTTGGGCTGCTGGCCGAGGGCGCATCGGCGGGCCGCCATGAGTATCCCACATCAGACCCTACGCCGGAGCCAGAAGCTGCTAGTGCCGGGGAGCACGCGCGCGACCAGGATTCACGCGATCAGGATTCACGCGACCGGGATTCACGCGACCACGGTTCAAGCGGCCACGCTTCACGCGACCACTGTTCAATCGGCCATGGTTCAAGCGACGACGGTTCAAGCGGATCAAAAGGTCACAATTTTAGCGACCGCGATTTGAGCAACCGCGACTCAAGGGATCACACAGAGCACAGCTCAGCGGGCAGCTCAGCACATCCGCAACACAGCCAGAGCCACGAAGAGAGCGGCAACGCACCGCAGAGCGAGCTGGGTCCTTCGCTCGTGGTCACGCATCTGCGGCGTCTCGACCGCGCGCGCCAATTCGCGGCGCAGCCCACGCGGCCGCGGAACCCGAACGTGGGGCTCTACGCGAGCTAACGCAGACGATGCAGAACACCGACGGAGTTGGAGTGGAGCTCTACGCGAGTCAGAACAAGTAAAGCAAGCTAACGCAAGTCAACGCACGCTATGCCGAGGCGACTCATAACGGAGTTAGAGTGGGGCTCTACGCGAGATACCAAGACGACTAAATAGGTTTCGAGATAGCAAAGTAGCTAAATACGGTTCGAGCAAGCTAGTGAACTAAGTACCGCGACGGGCGGCAAGCTTAGGGAACATGAAGCAGATCATAAAGTGCATGAGGTTGGCAGCAGCGACCAACGGCCGAGGCCAGTGGCGGCGGCTGGAGCTCTGGCCTTGTCATAGAATGCAGGAGGTTGGCGGCGGCGGCCGAAGTTAGTGGCAGCTCATTGAGCGCTGAGCCTTGTCGCCCCAGAGCCAGAAGCCGGCGCCGGCGCCGGCGCAGACGGCGAGCATGGCCCAGCCGTTGTAGGTCATGAAGATGAGCATGAGCAGGTAGGAGTAGCCGACCTGGAAGGCGTAGCCGAGCGCCTGGTTGAGGCGGGTGCGGCTGTTTGCGGCACCGGCCGGCGCGGCGTTCGCGACGCCGAGCGACGCGGCAGCGGCGTTGTCGCAGAGGCGCACGCGGTAGCGGACCCACTCGTAGCCGGCCGCAAACAGGGCAATTGCCACGAGCGTGAGCACGAGGCCGGCCTGCGTGCGCACATGCCACCACTTGAACACGACGCAGAGGTCTGTGGTGTCCCAGGTGAACAGCATGTTCATGGAGCACATGGCGCCGTCGCCGGCGCCGCCGTGGCCCGAGTGGCCCGAGTGGCCGGCGTGCGGGTCGGCGTTCAGAATCGGGGCCGCTGCGTCTATCATGGGGAGCTGGTCGGAGGGTGCGCGGGCTTCGGGCTTCCCCGTGGTTAGAAAGCGGACGCTGCGGATGGAGGTGAGCGGATCAGGGTGGACGCTGGGCGGGCGGCATGAGGGCAAGGAGCGTGTCGGTTCAGCAGTCACTTGAGCCATGCGTGAGCGGATCCGCGCCATACGGGTGGCGCGTGTGTCATCAGGCGTGTCAGGCGTGTCAGGCGTGTCAGGCGCGCTGTTCTCAGGTGGCCGGCCAGGGGGGCGGCGCGCTCGAAGGTTGGGGGCCAGCGGCACGTGCTGACGCAGTGCGGCTCGCGGCGCGCCACGGTACGGCCAGCGATCACATGCGCCTTGGCTCGGCGCCCGCCGCTCGGTGAGGAGCCCGTTCCGTACCCTTGACTCGAACGAGCTCGAGTCGGTCGTATAACAGCGGCCCAACCTGCATTTATAGCGGCGCGCAGGCGACAGTTCAACGGGATCTGCGGCCAGGACAAAATGCATGACTTCATCGTTGTAGGCGCGGGCGTCGTCGGCCCTGCGCTCGCGCGCGGCCTCGCGCTGCGCGGCAAAACCGTGCTGCTGCTCGAGCGCGACCTCTCCGAGCCGGACCGCATTGTTGGCGAGCTGCTGCAGCCCGGCGGCGTCGCGCGCCTCCGCCAGCTCGGCATGGAGGACGCGCTCAATGGCATCGACGCGGCGCCCATCCGCGGGTACGAGGTCATCTACGAGGGCCGGCGCGTGAACATCCCGTACCCGGTGCTCGAGCACGACACGCAGCCCGCCGAGGGCCGCGGCTTCCACCACGGCCGCTTCGTCATGAACCTGCGCCGCCTCGCCGCCGCCACAGACGGCGTCACGCTGCAGCAGGCCACGGTCACGAAGATTGTCGAGGAGCACGGCCGCGTCACGGGCGTGCAGACGAAGGAGCACGGCGAGCTGCGCGCGCAGATTGTCTGCGTGTGCGACGGCACGAGCTCGAAGTTCCGCAAACAGTTCGTCGCGACGAAGCCCACGGTCGAGTCGCACTTTGTCGGCGCCGTGCTGCAGCACCCGGACCTGCCCGCGCCGAACCACGGCAACGTCGTCATCGGCTCGGACTTCAGCCCCATTCTCGTGTACCAGACGTCTGCGACGGAGGCACGCATTCTGTGCGACGTGCCCGGGCCGAAGCTGCCGTCTGCGGCGAACGGCGACCTCAAGCGCTGGCTCGAGCGCAACGCGCTGGCCAAGCTGCCGCCCAGCCTGCAGCCGTCGTTCCGCGACGCCCTCGACAAGGACCGCCTGCGCACCATGCCGAACCAGTACCTGCCGGCGGTGGCGTACGACGTGCCCGGCCTCGTGCTGCTCGGCGACGCGCTGAACATGCGGCACCCGCTCACGGGCGGCGGCATGACCGTCGGCCTCGGCGACGCCGTCATTCTGTCGCGCCGCCTCGGCTCGCTGAGCCGCGCCCAGCTGCAGGACCACGCCGCCGTGCGCCGCGAGCTGAAGCAGTTCCGCGCCGAGCGCAAGCACTCGTCCGTTGTCGTGAACGTGCTGTCCATCGCGCTGTACCAGCTGTTCGCCGCTCAGAGCCCCGAGCTGCGCATCCTGCAGAACGGCTGCTTCCAGTACTTCCGCCGCGGCGGCGAGTGTGTTAATGGGCCGGTCGGCCTGCTCAGCGGCCTCACGTCGCAGCCGTCGCTGCTGTTCTACCACTTCTTCGCCGTCGCCTTCTACGCCATCTACCTGAACTACGCCGCAAAGTGGGCCGAGCACGGCGTGCTCGGCGTGCCCATTGCGCTGTATCAGACGTTCAGCACGCTGTGGGTTGCGAGCGTTGTGTTTGTGCCGTTTCTCGTGCGCGAGCTGCTGCTCTAGTGCGCCCAAAACTACCTCATGTGTATATATAGTTAATTGCTCCTGCGAGTGCAGTGATTGCGAGGCGTCGGCTCTGTGTTGGCCTCTGTAGAATTATTATGTGCTGCGCTGCGCTGCGACGCTGCTTTGGCCTCCGCGGTAAACAAGGGAGCGTGCCAAAGCTTTTTGGTCCGACATGGCCCTGTCCTTACGCTGAGCTGTGCTGTGAAAAAAATGAATGTTATTGCTGAATTGCGTCGAGCCTAATTGTTCACTGAGGAGACCGACACCACGCACTGATTAGTCTTCGATAGCCGGTCGCATAGATCCGAACACAGCGCGAATCTCAATGCATGCGGGAAAATAAGTACCGTAGCTAGTGGGTTAATTAGTGAGTTGGCAAACTAGTTAGTGGGCTAAGTATTGAGCTGGCAAACTAGTTAGTGGGTTACGTAGCGGCAAACTAGCGAGGTAGCTCTAATTTGGGTTGGAGGTTAATTCAGCAGTGGAAAGTCCCGCACCGCCGACACAGCCCGCCGCACAGCAACTCGGCGATCGCGCGGGTCAAACACGCCGTCCGTGCGCGCGCCGAGTCTCCAGCGGGCCGCGCTGGGCCGCGCGCGACGCTCAGAGCATTGCTTGCCCAGGCCGTTGATGCCTAATCTCGCAACGGTTAGGCTGCGCGCGTCGACGCATGCAGAGGCCGGGGAGCAGCAAACCCTGGCCCGCGCAGATGACCGCGAGACGAGCGGTTTGGATATAAATACGGCGCACGCGGCCGGCGAGAGCAGCGCTAACAATGTCGTTCCAGATTCCCAAGATCGGCTTCGGCGTCTACAACATTCCGCTGAGCCAGACGGCGAAGTGCGTGTGCGAGGCGCTGGAGTCTGGCTACCGGCTTCTCGACTCGGCCCAGCTCTACAACAACGAGCGCGAGACAATGCAGGGCGTGCGCGACTTCCTCAAGAAGCACCCGGACGTGCCGCGCAGCGAGATCATCTACACGAGCAAGGTGTGGGATGACTCGTTTGGGTACGACGCGACGCTCGCGGCGGTCGACGACAGCTTCGAGAAGGCCGGCGAGCCGATCGACTTGTACCTGCTGCACTCGTCCGGCAGCGGGCCGCAGGAGCGCAAGGAGTCGTGGAAGGCGCTCGAGGCGAAGGTCCAGGAGGGCAAGCTGAAGCACATCGGCGTGTCGAACTGGGGCATCCACCACCTGAAGGAGCTCGAGAAGTACGCGAAGATCAAGCCTGTCGTGAACGAGATCGAGGTGAACCCCTGGAAGCGCATGGACGAGCTGGTGAAGTACTGCCAGGACCACGACATTGTTGTCGAGTGCTACTCGCCGCTGATTCTCGGCAAGAAGATGAACGACCCCGAGCTCGGCGCGCTGGCCAAGAAGTACGGCAAGTCGCCCGGGCAGATTTTGCTGCGCTACCTTGTGCAGCGCGGAATCACGCCCCTGCCGAAGACCGTGAGCAAGCAGCGCATGGTCGAGAACCTGGACGTGTTCGACTGGACCATCAGCGACCAGGACATGAAGGAGCTCGGCGACCCGAGGGCGTATGTCATGGCGCTTCCCGGGTGGGACCCGACGAAGTGGCCTTAGGCGCGATGACTTACGACTGCTAAAAGCGAGATGTGAATGTAATTGAAATAGGTACTGAGCCTTTGAAATGATTGACGGAAACTACATTGAGTGCGAGCGGACGTATGCTTGGGCAGGGCTAAAGAAGTATATACAAGCCGCAGGTGTACCTCTGAGTGTACTTTTAGGTATACAATTAGGCAGGTGTACACTTAGGAGGTGTACACTTAGGAGGTGTGCATTTAGGTCGCTGTGCATTTAGGCGGGTGTGCATTTAGGTGTGCATTTGGGTGTGCATTTAGGTGTGCATTTAGGTGTGCATTTAGGTGTGCATTCAGCTGTGCGTTTAGGCAGGTGTGCTCAATGCGCGCGGTATGACGACACCTCAATGAGGTTCCCGTCGGGGTCCCGCACATACACAGACTCGATTGGCCCGCGCGCACCGGCCTTGGTCACCGGGCCGGCCTCGATCTCGACGCCGCGCGCCCTGAAGTGCTCGGCAACGGCGTCCGGGCCGCTCTCCGTGAGAAAACAGAGGTCCTCGCTGCCCGCCGCCGGCGCGCGCGCCGTGAACCACGCGTCCTGTGACGCAGTGATCGGCCGCAGGTTCAGCTTGTTTCTGCCAAACAGCATGCTTGTGCGCACGTCGCCCGACCCGGCTGCCTGGTCCAGCCGGTCCATGCCAAGTACCTCGCCGTACCACGCTGCAGACTTTTCCACGTCGCTAACGTTTATCACAATGTGGTCGAACGCGTTGATATGCAGCATTTTGGCGGCCGGCGCGACTCTCTAATGCGGTGCTTAACCCCACACACTTTGGTGCCTAATTTGGTGCCTAATTTAGGTGCATAGTTAAGCATAATTAAGGTACGTAATAGATGCATACTGGCTGAACAGTCCATGCACAATATAGAATGCACAGTATTATAGTAGAATGCACAGTATCATAGTAGGCTGCATAGTACCATAGCAGGCTACAGCGATACGTATACGGGCCGAGCAAACGGCTGCACAGATCCGTCAATTAATTATGTACATGCGGGATCGTCGGGGGCAGGCATTGCTCCGTTCTGCGGCTACTTCAGAGACCGCTCCTTCTCTGCGAGCTGGCGCAGCCGCTGCCGCTCGCTCTCGAGCGCCGTCTGCTCGCGCTCCTTCTCGATCTCGGACCGCGCCTCCTCGTTGATCTGCTGGTCCAGCCTGCGCATGGCGCCGGCGCCCTGCAGCCACGCGGGCTTGTCGCGCGACTCGGCCACTTTTTTCTGCAGAATCTCGCTCGCGCGCTCGCGGATCTCCCGCTCGCGCCGGTACTGCTGCTGCAGCTCCGGCGACAGCGTCTGCAGAAACGTGTCGTCCGAGGGCGTCCCGAATTGCACGAACATGACGCCGAGCCCGACGGTGACGCCCGCGCTGGTCAGAAACTGCACCCAGCGGCGGAGGGATGGCATTGCGTCGGCGGGTCCACGCGGTGAAATTAATTGCAGGGCGTCTTAATGGCCCGCGCGCTGGCGGTATGTCGGGCCGGCCGCCGGGCACGAGCGATTTGCAGCAAACGGACCAAAATCGTAATAAGACGCACAATAAAGCGCCGGAAAAGCAGAATAAATTGCAGTGCGAAGCCTTGTTGTATATTTATTTGTTGGGTCACTTAAATACTTAGAATCATCATCGTGAAAGTTGGATACCTTAAATAGAAAGAGCGGCGCAGCCCGGGGCTCACAGCTTCACGCTGGGCTCGATGCTGCCCTTGAGCTGCGGGTACAGCAGCGTCGTGAGGAAGCTCGAGAAGCGCTGGTCCGTGATCTCCGGCGCCAGCGCGCGCGCGGCCTCGTCGAACTTGCCGCCCTGCCCGCCGGCCTTCTGCTTGATCTTGCTCACCTCCTCGTCGAGAATCTGCAGCACGTAGTCCGGCGTCACCTTCTTGCCCTCGGCCGTCACAATGCCGTGCTTCACCCACGTGTTGAGCAGCGCGCGCGAGACCTCCGCCGTCGCGGCGTCCTCCATGAGGAAGTTGATCGGCACGCACCCGATGCCGCGCAGCCACGCCTCCATGTACCCGAGGGCAATGAACAGGTTCTTGCGGATGCCGGCCTCGGTCACGCGGCCGCCCGGGATTGCCGGGTTGATGAGGTCCTGCGCCGTGACCTTCGTGTCCTCCTGCCGCTTGAAGATCTGGTTCGCGCCGGGCATGTGCTTGTTGAAGACCTCGAGCGCAATGGCCGCCAGGGCCGGGTGCGCAATCCAGGTGCCGTCGTGGCCGGCCAGCGCCTCGCGCAGCTTGTCGGCATACACGCCCTTCATCGCCGCGGCGTTCGCCTTCTCGTCGTTCTTGATCGGAATCTGCGCCGCCATGCCGCCCATCGCGTGGACGCCGCGCTTGTGGCACGTCTGGATCAGCAGCCGCACGTACGCCTGCATGAACGGCACCTTCATCGTCACGTCGTCACGGTCCGGCAGCAGGAACTGCGGGTGCGCGCGCAGCTTCTTCGCAAACGAGAAAATGTAGTCCCAGCGGCCGCAGTTCAGGCCGCTCGAGTGGTCGCGCAGCTCGTAGATGATCTCGTCCATCTCGAACACACCCAAGATCGTCTCGATCAGCACCGTCGCGCGGATCGTGCCGCGCGGGATCCCGATGTAGTCCTGGGCCGTGTTGAACACGTCGTTCCACAGGCGCGCCTCGAGGTGCGACTCGAGCTTCGGCAGGTAGAAGTACGGGCCCGTGCCGCGCGCAATCGCCTCCTTCGCGTTGTGGAAGAAGTACAGGCCGAAGTCGAACAGCGAGCCCGAGATCGGCTCGCCGTCGACAATGAAGTGCTCCTCGGGCAGGTGCCAGCCCCGCGGGCGCACAATCAGCGTCGGCAGCGTCTTCTTGTCGTACTTGCTGCGGTCCGTCTGCAGCTTGTACTCCTTCGGGCCCTGCTTCAGCGTGATGTCCTGGCGCACGGCGTCGTACAGATTCAGCTGGCCGTCGATCATGCCCTCCCACGTCGGCGCGCTCGAGTCCTCGAAGTCGGCCATGTACGTGTACACGTTCGAGTTAAGCGCGTTGATGACCATCTTGCGGTCCGTCGGGCCAGTGATCTCGACGCGGCGGTCCTCCAGGCCCGGGCCGGGCTTGGGGCCCTGCCACGTCGGGTCCTCGCGCACATGGCGCGTTTCCGGGAGGAAGTCCGGGAGCTCGCCGGCGTCGAGGCGCAGCTGGCGCGCGTCGCGCGCGGCAAGCAGCTCGAGGCGGCGCTTGTTGAACAGGCGGTGCAGCGTGGCAATGAACGCAACGGCGTCCTCGGTGAGAATCTTCGCGGCGACGTCGCTCGGCACGCGGCCGTACGACACGCCCTTCACTTGCTGGCTCGCAGGGGTCACCATTCTCAGATCAATTGCTGTACCGCCATACGGGCCATCGCGCTCCCTTAAGTACTTTTTGCGCCGCTGGCTCCCGCCGAAGGCATACCCCACACATCCTTGCCCATGCGCGCCACGACTGCATGGGCCTGCCCAACCCTGAGCGTCTCGGCCGCGATAGCTGCTATCGTGTCTCCACGGGTAGTCACGCCGGCCCGCGGCGGTGCGCGCGCGGGGGTGCTTCGGCAAATTAGCGCGGCCGCGCGCGGGGCCTGCGCGCGCGCCGAGGGGGCCTCATCGCTGTGCGCCGTCGCGCTTGCCGCAATTGCTGCCCGCGGCGGCCGCGGCCGGACATGTGCGCTCAGCGCGCGCAGCCGATGGCCGATGATCGGACGCGGCCCGAGTTCCTCGGATGGGGCATACCCTACGGGAATCGGCAATGGTGCTTATCGAACGGTCCCGAGTACGGCCGACGCGGGTCTGTGACTCACCCGAGTCACGCAGCCGAGTCACGCCGCCGGGTCCCGTGGCCGAGTCAGCGCGTTGCGCAGCTTGTTGCCGCGGCAGCGGCTACCCGGGTCTGTCCGTACGTCGTCGCGCTACTACATGCGGCCCCAGGCCGCCATCAAGCGCGGCCCGCCATTAACCTCGGCCTTGCCCAGCACTCGCTCCCCAAAACGTGTGCCATCGGCGACTGTGCTGGCCGCAGACCGGGGAACGCGCAATGATCCATTGCGTGCTCATCATCAACAACCTGGGCCAGCCGCGGCTCGCCAAGTTCTACACGCCGCTCGAAATCCAGGCGCAGCAGGCGCTCATCAAGCAGATCTACGCCATCCTGCTCAAGCGCACGCCGCAGCAGTCGAACTTCCTCACCCTCCCGGAGCTGCTCCGCAGCCCCGACGGCGACAACGAGCAGGTGCAGGTCATCTACCGCTTGTACGCCACGCTGAACTTCGTCTTCATTGTCGACGACCAGGAGAGCGAGCTCGGCGTCCTCGACCTCATCCAGGTCTTTGTCGAGGCCCTCGACAAGTGCTTCGGCAACGTATGCGAGCTGGATCTCGTGTTCGGCTGGGAGGTCCTCGAGTCCGTGCTCGAGGAGGTCATTCAGGGCGGCATGGTCCTCGAGACAAACGTCAACAAAATCGTGGCCGCTGTTGACGACAACAACCGCCAGCAGTACAGCGGCGCCCAGGGCGCCGACCAGGGCTCCGTGTTCCGCCGCGGCGCGGCGGGCTCGCCGGGCATGCCTTGGAACGTGCCCATAAACGAAGAGGCCATGGCCGCCGCCTCGCGCGCGCTCTCCAGCGCCACGTCCATGTTCCGCTCGTATCTGCCCGGCCGCGGCGGCTGAGCGCCTATCGTGTGTCGCCCACTCGTGCCCGCTGCCGCCCGCCAATTGCCGCCTATTTTTCATGAAACACCCACATGCGCTACTATAATGTTAAGCCTAGCCGGCTAGTATTAACCTTAAAAATAATTACCGACGCCTCTGAAACCACGCGCAGGCGACCTCGCGCTGCCCGGTCGTTGCGCGAGCTTGCGATTTATCGCCCGCGCCAGCCACTTTTCCATCTGTCGGGCCGTATTATTTTCATGCATGGCCCGCCTAGCCGAACGCAGGCACGTATTTTTTACCATGCAGCGCACATGCCTGCGCCCAACGCTTTCAGTTGGTTCCGCCCCGCTGTGCCCTGCGTCTATGACGCCTGCGAGGTAAAGCGATAGACGCAGGTATCAGATGCGTATCCACAAAGATCGCGAGGAAATAACGACATGCGTCTCTCCCTCTGACGACGGAGTCCTGCTGATCTCGCACACATCGCCCGATGCCCTAGACGCCTGTCGCCCGACCTGATCTGCTAGCTCGCACCCGCAAAAATGGCTCGGTCTTACAGCCTGTCCACTATCCTCGCCATTGCCATTCCTCTCGGCACCGTGGCACTCATCGGAATCCTGGCGCTCACATTCCTCATGATTCGCATGTCTGTCGTTTCGGCAAGAGAGCGTAGAGCCTACGCAATGGCCCGCAACAACGACTTCCGCCGCAGGTCCGCGGCAAGCTCAGATAGCCCGCGCTCGTACCGCAAGCACCGCCGCACACACGACCGCACTTGCTGGGACCTTCTGTGCTGTGTGCCGGCTACCGACGACCTGTTTCCGGCCTTTTACTATACGCGCGAGAATCCTACGAACCACAGCGCGAAAACAACGAATCCCGTTGCCGAGCCCAGGCGACCGCAGAACAGTGCTGACGCTAACCGCTCTGGCGCATCGAGGAATAGCGCAACAGCAGAATACAAGAAAACAAGTGCGAGTCCCAGTGCGAGAGCAGAACGGCGAAGCTCGTACGACGAACTGGCCAGACGCACTCAGGCGGCGCTCGACGCGGCCGAAAAGCGCGCCTCGCAGGCCGCACTTAAACAAGACGAAGTCCGCTCGCCACCCAGTGTCACTCCGCCAAAGCCCCCGTCGGACGATCCTCTGCCTCCGTCTCCGGCACTGCAACACAGCAGTCAGGAGCTTCTGGAGCGAAACAGGGACGCTGAGTACGGCCTTGGAGCTGCGCTCTCGACCCCTCACACGACTCACTCCCGATCTGAAAGCCCGTTATTCGTCCCTTCTGTGTGGTCATATCCTGTTAGTCTCAGCCTGAACGAGGGTCAGAGCATGAGCGCGTCGCGTCCGTCGCAACTCGGCCGCCGAAACGAGGACCCGAGCGTGTCACCCTCAATACGGCCACGCTCAGGTGAGAGTCAACTCAAGAAGGCGGACAATAATGATGCAAGCACCCAGGTACTTACACCACCGATGGTTCCGCCACCAGCCTCGGCCAGATTCACAGGGAGCAGTGCACAGAGCACACACAGCTCGGCGAAGCTATTGGATCCGCTTCCGTTGGGGGACATTTCTAATGGCCTGGACTCGGGCGCCTACTACAACATCATGGACCTTGTCCCGCCGGCTAAAAATGCGCTCCGCAGCCTTAGGACCCACACGGCCTCGCCTGTATCGTCAAAGCGTGCTGCTGAAGCAGTGCAGAGCTCGAGCCAATCAATTGCGTCATCGCGTAATGCGCAAATGACGCAGGATGCAGCGAGCATAAATTCTGTTTACCAGACGCCTCCTGTGGCCCCTCTAAGTACTCCTAAGGCCAACTCTGTGAGCAGCACAAGCCCCCTCCGAGTGTTCCCCGAGCAAAATGCAACACCTATGCGCATTGATGAGCCCAATAAAGCAGGCAGTGGCTTCGATTTACAGAGATCGAAGATACCGTTCACCGTTAGGAAGGAGAGCGTCGCCCGCTGGGTCGGCGATAGTGCCACAGGCACTTTAGCACCCAACAGCGCAAAAGAATTACAGTCGGCTACTGCACCAGTAACTGCACCACCAGCTGCACCACCAGCTGCACCCATAAGTACACCATCGAATCGAGTAGCAGATCCTACAGGAGGGGATGCGGCACTCGGGCTGCCGGGATTTGATGGTAAAACGATGGATCCAGAGCGTCAGCGCATTCTTGGCCTTCTCAAGCGCGACGAAAGCTTTCACAAAGGCAACGAGCGCGCGTACCGCCAGCACGTCGAAATCGGGCGTGCGGCTATACCGTCATACTCGGGGTCACTAGTTAGAGAGTCTGGCGTTCCTCTGCTTGACGCCGGCCTGTCTTTATCGGCGGACCATATTAGAAGCCTCAGAGATGAGCTAGATCCCACGGGTAAACAGGCATACGGCGGCATACACAGTAGCACAGACTTGTCGGGACCCGTGATGTCGCAAGCCGCGCTTGACGACCGTCCAGACTCGGCAATGTCTTTCGCTCCTACGACACTGGACAAGCTATTTGGAGCATCTGACTCGGAAATGCGGTTGCCACTAATAGACAGCTCGGACGAGAGCAGGAAAAGCAAGAAAAGCAGAAAAGAAAAAACCAGTACAGCTGGGTCATCCTACTATAATAGGACAATAGGCTCGCCCATTAATTCAAACAGCAGTACGCGGCTAAGTTCAAGAAGCTCGTCCCTGACTGCTAGCACGACCTGGGCCACGCCTGGCCGCGTAAGCTCCCATGGTAGCGAGCCGCGGGCCCCAGCGGCAGCCATAGACGCAGTGGCAGCACAGCCTACACAGCCTGCAGGGTCCCACGTTGTTAAGACGTCTAGCAGCATTCGCAATATCGCACTACTTAGTGTGCCCCGCACTCCGCGCAGTCCGGGTTACTCTCCTGGCCAAGTTGGTGCGCAGTCACTCACTCCAGACGCAGGATCTCACCGACTGAGCAACTACTCAGGGAAGGTGATGCGGCGATTTAGCGTGTTGGGCTACGGAAGCAGCGCTGGGCTCCCTGCGCAACGTTCGGAGCCGCACCTACAGCACAGTACCAATGACAAAAGTCGGGGCGCGCTACGAAAGAAGACCAGTGACCCGCGCGTGCGCGTATCCAAAAACACACGGATGAACAAACCGTTACCGACGATGCCAAATGGTGCAGAGGACGGGCTTGTTACAAACATGAGTGGCGCGCGGTACTTCGTGGTTCAGGCGTACACGAGAAACCTCAATGACGAGGCGAGCCTTGCCGCAGGAGAGATTGTGCGAGTCTATCAAATCTTCGACGATGGCTGGTGTTTAGTGCGCATGGACGCAGACCCAAGCCGCAAGGGGATCTGTCCACTCACATGCTTGAAGCCGCTTGAAAGTTAAAAAAGAGCAAGGAATATCTTAAGTACATAACGATCTTTCGTAAACAAGACTTGACGAACACTGCTTGCACAGGAAAACATTTACAGTGACGGTTCCAACCAGTAACCACATATGATAGCTTGGCAAAGCCTAGTAACTTGGAGAGAGGGGTTGTCATGATCAAAAATCTATCTTTAACGTTACGTTTCGTGAGTTTTAGTGGTAAGTCTAAACGTAGTAAGTTTAGATGGTGAGTTCAAAGTGCTGTAGCCCTTGTTGGTTCAGTGTCGTAAGTTTGGTGATTGTGTATCGTAAATTTGTCGGTTGGGCACCGTCAGAGTTGGGGTTCGGATCTTGAGTGTTGTCGAAATGGGTGGTCAGGTCAGATGTTATTGTCGTTGCATATGTTTGGTTCACAAAGTAACGGAGCGCCCGAATTGCGTGCCTGCATAGATGGCCTTATCACCAAGCTCCTCCTCGATACGCAGGATCTGGTTCACCTTCGCCAGACGCTCAGAGCGGGCTGGGGCACCCGTCTTCAGCTGGCCGGCGCGTAGGCCAACGACGAGGTCGGCAATAAAGGTGTCCTCGGTCTCGCCCGAACGGTGGCTGACCATGACGCCCCAGCCCGCCTTGTAGGCCAGGTTCGCAGCGTCAATGGCCTCAGAAACAGTACCGATCTGGTTGACCTTGAGAAGAAGAGCATTAGCACTCTTCGTCTCGATGGCCTTTGTCACAATCTTGGGGTTCGTAACAAGCAGGTCATCGCCGACGATCTGGATCTTCGAGCCCTCTTTCTTCAAGAATTGCTGCCACGCGGACCAGTCATTCTCGCCGAACGGATCCTCAATAAGTACGAGCGGGTACTTTTGCAGGAGCTCGCCATAGTAGTTGGCGAGCTGCTCGGGCGACAAGTGCTGGGACTCGTCGCTCTTCGGATCTTTGAAGTCGAGGTCATACTTGCCGTCCTTGGCGAATTCTGAAGCCGCGGGGTCAATCGCTACCTTCACTCTACCGTGGTAGCCGGCCTGGTCGATGGCGCCCGTGATGAGATCCAGCGCCTCCTCGGCCGTATTCAGGTCCGGAGCAATGCCACCTTCGTCGCCAACATTGCCGGCACTCGATCCATACTTCTTGGCGGCGTTCTTTTTGAGAATGTGGTAGACTTCGGTGTTCGCGCGCAGCGCGTCGCTGAAGGAATCAAAGCCGACCGGCACAATCATGAACTCCTGGATTGCGAGATGGCCACCGGCGTGCCGGCCGCCATTGACGACATTCTGGAATGGCACGGGCAACACAAACGTACCTCCCTTTGTGCCGGCGATGAGACGAATGTGGTCGTAGAGCGGGTGGCCGTGGTCTGCGGCACCAGCGCGGGCGACGGCCATCGAAACACCGAGAATGGCGTTCGCGCCGAGCTTTGTTTTGTTCTCGGTGCCATCGAGCTTCAGCAGGAAGTCGTCGACCGCGCGCTGGTCCGTGACGTCGAGGCTCGCGCGCAGCACGGCCGGCGCAATCACGTCATTCACGTTTGCAACCGCCTGCAGCACGCCGCTCCCGGCCCACTTCTTTGGGTCCTTGTCGCGCAGCTCGAGCGCTTCGCCTGCACCAGTTGAGGCGCCCGACGGAACTGCGGCGCGGAAAAGCCCCTTCTCGGTGTGGAGGTCGACCTCGACTGTAGGGTTCCCGCGCGAGTCGTAGATGTACCGAGCGTGGATTTTCTGTATTGTCATTACTAGCAACTACGTGTCAATTCGTCTTATTCTGGCCTCTAGCTATAGTGGCCCCGGCTATATAACTCCTACATTCGCAACCCCTTTCCCAGCAATCGCAGCTTTCCTGCTGACTATGTGCAGCATGCAGGCTGATTGCTGCTTGTCTGTGCTGCTTTTCAGTCATGGGTGGAGGAGTACACAGAACCGTTGACGGTAATGTGACCGCAGATCTAGCGCTCCCAGGCTGGAGTCGGGTTATGCAGGTCGCGCGGCAAGCCAAAGCGATACCGCGATGACACCAAGGCGGCGGCCAGGGCGGCGATTGGGATTGCGATATGCAGCAGATAAGCCCAGCCGAGCGTGTGGCGCAGGCACGGGACTCGTGTGTATAGACGTCGTTTTAGCGACACGAGCCGGAGGCCAGCGCTGAAAACTACGTTAGAGGTTAATTCAATCGTTAAGAGTGTTTCCCTGTGCATGGGAATTGCTAAACAGGTGCTAAAGCAAGGAATCAATGGTAATCACGGCGCTGGATGCCAGCGATCAATCAATGCTTGAAGCCAAACCAAGACGAAACCGTCACTGCCTGGTAAAAAGGGTGCAACAGAAAATCGATACATCTATTGGGTATTCACATGTTTCAAAATGCGCCCTGAGCGTCCTGCCGAGCCGCCATGCGGCTCGGTTGTCCATGCGCCATCACGCTTTTTTTTTGCCATCACGCGCTCTTAGGCTCGCAAACTAAACCGCGCATACAGACTCTCTGTTGATAATAGATTCTTATAGTACTTAATGTGTTAGAAGAAGTGCGGTAATACAAAAGCTACTACCGTAGCTGGCAGCGCTGGACGCGCCATCTGTGCAGTTGTTTCAACCATACAGAATAAGTGCTTGCGGTACGACAATCACTTCTTGTTGCCTGAGCCCTGCGAATTGTTCGGAACAGTCGTGGTTGTCGTGTTCGTGTTGCGCGTGGTGGTGCTCCGCACCGTGGTAGTGCTCTTTGGGTTGTGCGACTGGGCTTGCGTCGTGCGCGTTGAGGAGCTCTGCGTAGTTACCGTTTTGGCTGGGTGGATCTGTAACAGAGGCTGTAACAGAAGCACTTTAAATAGTTTTTCTAAAAGCAGTCACGACGACACATATTCTGCGACTGCATCGCCAAGAAGCCATTCCCGTGGAGCAAGCGCACACAAGGAACATAGAATAAACGAGAATCCCTATTCCCAGTAAACATTGCTCCAATGTATCTCCGACTTCATTGGTGAAGAACTGTGGAATGATCGTCCTGGCCGTCGAAATGTCTCACCTGGGGCATGTGCGGGCGATATTAAATATGCACGTCAAAAAAGCTTCGACCGGCGAATGATCGTAAACGATGCGTACAGCAACCCCGCCGCACATAACAACAAAGTAAGAAAGTGATCAATTACTACCTATCATGGAGAAGTACCCTATGGGAAACGGGCCAGGAGTCAGGAAATTCGATTTAGCTAAATCTTTAGTGTGCGCAGTCGCGCTTTGTAGTCTTTAAAAGCGAATCTAGATGGCGGCCGACTTGCGGAACTGGGCACCAGCGAAGACAGCCTTGTCACCAAGCTCCTCCTCGATGCGCAGGATCTGGTTGAGCTTGGCAAGACGCTCGGAGCGGGCCGGGGCACCAGTCTTGATCTGGCCGGCGCGCAGGCCAACGACGAGGTCGGCAATAAAGGTGTCCTCGGTCTCGCCCGAACGGTGGCTGACCATGACGGCCCAGTTGGCCTTGTAGGCCAGGTTCGCGGCGTCGATGGACTCGGTGACGGTGCCGATCTGGTTGACCTTGAGGAGAAGGGCGTTGGCGCTCTTCGTCTCGATGGCCTTGGTCACGAGCTTGGGGTTTGTGACGAGCAGGTCGTCGCCGACGATCTGCACCTTCGACTCCTCCTTCTGGAAGAAGTGCTGCCACGCGGACCAGTCGTTCTCGCCGAACGGGTCCTCAACCGACACAAGCGGGTACTTCTGGAGAAGCTCGCCGTAGTACGCAGCCAGCTGCTCGGCGGTCAGGTGCTTGGACTCGTCGCTCTTCGGGTCCTTGAAGTCGAGGTCGTACTTGCCGTCCTTCAGGAACTCGGACGAGGCGGCGTCGAGGGCGATCTTGACCTTGCCCGTGTAGCCGGCCTGGTCGATGGCGCCCGTGATGAGGTCGAGAGCCTCCTCGGCGGAGTTCAGGTCCGGGGCAATGCCACCCTCGTCGCCGACGTTGCCCGCGCTGGAGCCGTACTTCTTAGCAGCGTTCTTCTTGAGGATGTGATAGATCTCGGAGCCGGCGCGCAGGGCGTCGGAGAACGTGTTGAACTCGATAGGAGCGATCATGAACTCCTGGATGGCAAGGTGGCCGCCGGCGTGCTCACCGCCGTTAACAACGTTCTGGAAGGGAACGGGCAGCACGTAGTTGCTCTCCTTCGTACCGGCGATCTTGCGGATGTGCTCGTAGAGCGGGTGGCCGTGCTCGGCGGCGCCGGCGCGGGCGGCCGCCATCGAGACGCCGAGAATCGCGTTGGCGCCGAGCTTCGTCTTGTTCTCGGTGCCGTCGAGCTTGAGCAGGAAGTCGTCGAACGCGCGCTGGTCCTTGACGTCGAGGTTCGCGCGCAGCACGGCCGGCGCAATCACGTCGTTCACGTTCGCCACGGCCGTGAGCACGCCCTTGCCGCCCCACTTCTTGGGGTCCTTGTCGCGGAGCTCGAGGGCCTCACCGGAGCCGGTCGAGGCACCCGACGGGACAGCAGCGCGGAACAGGCCCTTCTCGGTGTGGAGGTCGACCTCGACCGTGGGGTTGCCACGGGAGTCGTAGATGTAGCGGGCGTGAATCTTCGAGATCGTCATCGGGGAGTGGTTTCCAGTGTTGTGATGGACCGCCTATAGGCCTAGCAACGGCGCGCTTATATACCCCAACGGCCACGCAACCCCTCCCCTAGCAACCGTGACAAATCGCGCCCGCCCTGCTGACTACGCGCATCATGCACGGCTTGAGCCATCGCAAAGTCACACGACCTCGTGCTTGCGTATAGCGCTGCCACCATAACGGCCCGCAACAAAACGAGCGGCTCACGTGCGCGCGCGTTTGGGGGCCCGCGTGGTCTTCGCGGCTGGAACGAGAAAACGACGACGCGGGACGCGAGCGTTTGCGAGCGACGGCCGCGCCGCGCGCGCAAACGCCAGCCGAAACCGCTCGTCTTACACCCGGCCCCGGCTCGCGGCGGCTAGCGCGTGGCTAATCTAGATTATGTTCAGGCGGCACACCCCGCGCATTTAGCTAATTAATGTGTGTATAAGTTGCGACATTTTCCGCCGGTGCGGGGCCAAAACGGCGGCGCCGCCCGCGCGCGCCCCGAACGCGCCCCGAACGCGCCCCAAACGCGCCCCGGACACAGGACCAGTGAATATCCTGGCAGGTCCTGGGCGTGCTGAGCCGTATAACGGGTGCAAGTATTGCACGGTTATGCGGTGCAGCGCGGGGCATGCCTCGATTCCCGAGAAGCAATGAGGCAATCGGCGGCGACGCATGACGATCGATCGCGCCGCGATACGGCCACGCATCGCGCCTGTCGCACCTATGAAGGGCGTCGCTGCGACCGCCTCGGGGCGGCGGCTGACGTACAGATATGCACGATTAGATAGGTAATGCGCAGAGAATCACATGACAACACGCGAGGCGGTTGCTTGCAGAATACGCGTGGTGAGTGTTTACATTACGTGCAGGGTTAGGTAAGGTCCGCGGCCGCGACGCGCGGGGCCCGCGGGGACCTGCGGAGACCCGTAGAAACCCGCAGGCGGCGCGCCACGGCTTCGGCTGAGATTTGTTGAGCAGTTGCAGTGTTTATGAGCATGAGCGTGGACATGAGCATGAGCAAGTGTGAGTGCAGTGCGAGAGCATATGCAAGTGCGAGTGCAGGTGCAAATGACGGCAGGTGCGTGCAAGTGCGAGTGCATGCGCAGAGACATGCGGTTCTTGGACAGATGTCTCTTGGTCAGATGTTCCTTGGACATGTGTTCCTCGAACAAGTGGCCCTTGAACAAGGGGTCTTTGAACAGGTGGTTCTTAAACAGGCGACCCTTGAACATGTGGCTCTTGAACGTGTGGCCCTTGCTACGCGGTGCTATCTCTCCGAAGACCGCGTCGCAGGGCGCGCGCCCATTGTGGCGGCCGCGGCGCGTTCGGCCAGAAGCCGCTCGGCGGCCCGCTCCGCGCGCTCGGGGCTCATCTCGCGACTCGCGCCCAGCCGCTCGTTGCTGTTGCGCGGCGACATGCGGCTCGCGCGCTCGCTGCGCGCGTCGGCACCACCGCCGCGCGGCGAGCCGCCCTCTTGCGGCAGCATGACTAGCGTAGCCGAGTGGTTGCTCTCGTCGAGCTGCAGCCGGATCGACGGCTGCCGCGAGCGCGGTGCGGGCTGCGTCGAGCTGCGGTTGCGCGTGCGCAGTGCCGCGGCGGCCGCCGACGCCGCCAGCGTGCCGCCGTTCGAGCCCGCCGAGCTGCTTGTCGAGCTCAGGCTCGGCGTCCGCGGTGGCGACGTGTGCATGTACGGGCCCGCGTTGTGGTCGGCCCAGCCCCACGTCGGCACGGCGCCGTACAGCGACCGGCGCCGCTTCATCTCGCCCATTGGCGGGCGCGGCCATGCGTCGCCGAACGAATGCGCGGACTGCGAGCGCATGAGCTGCACGGGCTCGTCGCTGACGCTCGGCGCGCGCCCGCTGCTCACAAACGGCGGGAACGACGTCACCGACGCGTTCATGTCCGGTGAGCTCTGCAGACTCTGCATGCCCGGGCTGTACACGGGGGGCGCACCGTCCACCATGTACTCGGTGTTGAGCGGGCTGTGCGGATGGCCAAATGACGACCCGACCGACGTGAGCGAGGCTGTTGAACCGCCCTTCGACGCGTACATCATGCCTGCGTCAAATCCGCCGTCGGGCTCGCCGTCCGGCGCGCCGCCGTAGCCGCTAACAAACGGCTCGTACGCAGACATCGAGCGGCCGTGGCCCATGTTGCGCGGCGGCGCCATTGCCGGCATGAGCTGCGGCCCTGCGCCGGGCCCCGCGCCGGGGCCCTGGTGCATTGCGTGCATGGGCGGCATGTTGTGGAACTGCATGCCGCCGCCGCCTTGCATGTTGGGCGCGCCCGGGTACGCGCCGAGCTGCTGGTGGTAGCGCCCGGCGGGCTGGCCGTGCGGCGGCGGCGAGCCGTGCGTCGCGTAGACGCGCTGCTGCGGCTGGAAGACGCCGTAGCCCGGCGCGTGGCGCGAGCCGGCCGGCGACACGAGCCCCACGCGAGGCCGGCAACAAGCATCGGGAACAGGTACGCCGTCGCAATCAGGAACCAGACGTAGTGCTTGCCAGCGCAGGGCCCTGTCGATGTTCGGCTCGTCCGGGAGCAGCGTGCGGGACGTCCATGCGTCGAGGCCGAGCTCG